>OY987329.1:91618258-91792422 GCA_963920685.1 Polydrusus tereticollis | reverse complement strand
CAGGTAGAACCCCCAATAAAATTATGAATATTAGGCGTAGGCATCAAAGTAGCAATCTTAACTTATTTTCAACACGAGCATAAAAATATAGGGTTGTTAAATATTTTACAACCCTAATTCTCAATGGCAACAATAAGCAAATCACGTTGGTTTTTTAATTTATTATTAATCTGGCTAACTTAAGAAACTCACAATATAACGACCATCCAAAAAAATCATAATACATTACTGGGTGTGAAAGCAATTGCGCTGCAAAATATAGTGTATACCAACTCTGAGGTAGTTAATTAAAATCCCAATTAGCGCTAAAAAAAATCAATTAGATATTTACTTTAGATATTTTAATAAAAAAATTCAATATTCTCACCAACATTTAACTTTTGAAATTAGCATAACAAATCCTTTACAATGAATTAAACAAACGCATACATAATTTTAAAATCTCATAATAAGAATATAAGCTAAAATCTAACAAGTTTCGACAAGTTGAAACTTGTCAGTTTACATCTGTAGAGAATACCCAACTCTCGAATCATAAAAAAATGGTCAAACTTTGTCGGCAAATACCCTTCTATGATGCAGGGGAAGGACAGGTAACTCGAGATGTTTATAAAGAAACGTTAAAGAACATTATTTGCTTATTTCTAGACTCTTAAAAATTAGATGCAATCGAACAATAAATGTTTTCATCATGTATATTTATGAGTAACACATTACCTTCGACATACATAAATTCAAATTGATAATTACTTGCCTTAGTGCTTTTTTAGAAGCTTGAATCATTGCATATAACCGTCTGAGGGTACCCAATCTTCCCCTAACATATTTCTCCGCAGCCGGGGAAAAAGAGGTATAAAAGCGGCTTTGGTCGCATAGAGATTTCAGTTCCAAGTTAAACTTGATACCGAAGCAACTTGTTAAAACTAAACTAACCTTACAAGATTAATAATTTCAAAGTAAATTTTGCTAACTTTTATTTTATTTCATTTACATTAAAATGGAATGTATTACATGTCATAAAAGTTATTCAACGCTGTCAGCTTTAAAAAGACATCAAAAACAGCAGCATTCAAGTAGTCAGAAACAATTTAGTTGTCATTTATGTCCGCTAACTAGCAATAGAAAGGATACTTTTAAAAAACATCTTAAAACCCATGAAAAAAGCGATGCAAAAAAAGCCGAAAAAGCTGCCACTTTAGCTAATAATGTAAATAGAAAACAGATTAATCAGACAAATGAAAAACAAGCTAAAATAAATGATGGAGCCTCGACATCATCATCTACTGTTAGATGTCAGGAATGCCAGATAGATGTCAATAGAAAAAATATGAGCGCTCACTTAAAAACATTATACCACAAAAAACATTGCAGTGTTAGCATTGGAACAAATGTGCAATTAATTAATTCTGCTTTTAAAAAAAATATTTGTAGCTATAGAATAAACAACGAGGGTGAAACACTACAAAATGTAAACGAGTTTATGACAGTAATTAAAGCAGATGCCCTAAATTTAATAAAAAAAGAGCTTACCGAGCAAGAAAATGGCCTTAAAGTTAATTTTGAGCTTTTTGCCTCATATATGCTATCGACGAAACAAAATGAAGATGGGAATGATGTGCAAAATGAAACAAAATCATTTAATAGCAAATATCGTATTGCAACAGTATCGTCGGATTTGGAAGACATGTATTCTGAATTTACAGAAATATTAAAAGTGAAAAGCGAAGAGTTCCAGGTAAGTTGTACAAATATTATTATTCGATTTCTTATATCTAAAAAAAATTTATTTTATTTTAGCAAAAAGATTCCGGATGGTCAATGCTCGCAATTTTATATTTAGAAGTAAATATGCTCAGATTTGAACCATTTCGAGGATCGTCTTATATACCACTCCCTAAAGATATAGAAAATAAAGAGGCTATTATCAATATTAAAAATACCGATAATAAGTGCTTCGCCTATAGTATTCTCTGCCATCTTTATCCTGCTGCTGAACATGTTTATAGAGTTAGCAACTATGAAAAACATTTGGATAAACTAAATTTTAATAATTTATCATTTCCTATGGAATTAAATAATGTTCAAAAATTTGAAAAACAAAACATGGATATAAGCGTCAACGTTTTTGGACTTAGTAAGAAAAAGGATAAACATATCGTTGTAGGACCTTTATATCATACTAAGCAACGAAAAAATAATCATGTGAATCTCCTATACATTGAAGATCCCGCAACGGGGGCATCACATTTTTGCTACATAAAAGATTTAAGCAGACTAATCTCAAAGCAAAGAACTAATCATAATGGTCAAATTTATGTATGCGACGGCTGTCTAGTATCATTTCGGGCCGAAGATAAATTAAAAATGCATTTAGATCTAAATGACTGCCTAAAAGTTAGAACAGAGCTTCCAAATGCATTTAATAATATTCTCGAATTTAAGGATCATCATAAGGCATTTCCTATGCCGTTCTGCATATACGCAGATTTTGAAACTTTACTCGAGCCTATCCATATAGCAAATCCAGACCCATCCAAGAAATATACAGTGGATACGCATGTACACAAACCATTCAGTTTTGCCTATTTTGTGAAATGCGAACATGATAATTCACAATCATTTCTGAAACAATATAGAGGCTTGGATTGCGCCGAAGTTTTTGCAGAGTGGCTTATCCAAGATGTCAGAGAAATACATGAAACATATTATGCAAAGCCGAAGCCAATGACAAAACTAACAGCTCGAGAACAAGAAAAATTTTCAAATGCAAAAAACTGCTTTTTATGCCAAGACATATTCCAACCTAATACTGAAGACGTCTCACTAAAAAAAGTGAGAGACCACTGTCATTTTTCAGGTTAGTAGATACTATTAATTTAAATAATTTTAAATTATGACAAACTATTTTAGTTATAAAATTTAATAATACATAGATGCTAATGAAATATCGTTGTTTTAGGTTTGTACAGAGGTGCAGCACATAGCAAGTGCAATTTAAAATATAGAACGCCACAGTTTATACCTATATTTTTCCATAACGGCTCACATTACGACTTTCACATATGTATCGAAGAACTATTAAAAAAATCCGAGTCCATAGAAGTCATCCCACAAAATAAAGAACTTTATATCGCATTTACAGCGAAAATTGCGCTAAGTCCGAGCGATGGCAAAAATTTGAATGCTGAAAGCGAGAAGAAAAGGTATTTTTACTTACGCTTCTTGGATTCGTTCCGCTTTATGCCTTCCAGCTTAGATAGCCTAGCGAAAACTTTAAATGAAAACCAACTAATTGAAACCAGAAGACTATTTACAGATGATGAGCAGTTTAATTTAATGCGACGAAAAGGAGTTTTCCCCTACGAGTTTGTGGATTCATATGATAAACTAGAATCTACACAAGAATTACCAGCAATGGGAGATTTTTACAGCACGTTATGTGAAGAAGCCATTAGCTTGGAAGACTACATGCACGCAGAAAAAGTTTGGCAACTATTTAATTGCGAGAACTTAGGCCAATATTCAGATTTATATTTAAAAACAGACGTGCTTTTATTGGCGGACATATTTGAATCATTCAGAAAGCTATTTCGATCTCTATACAATCTAGAAGCCTGCTTCTATTTCACCCTACCAGCGTTGGCATGGTCTTGTATGCTGTCTTATACAAAGGTATGATGATTAACTTTCCATTTTTTCATCACAAGGTTTAATGCTTTATTTTTTTTTTTTAATTGCAGGTAAAACTAGAACTTCTTACCGATCCAGATATGTTACACCTAATTAGAAAGGGGATCCGAGGTGGCGTCGTACAATGTGCGCACCGTCATGCGGTAGCAAATAACCGTTACCTACCACATAACTTAGACGATGATTTCAATTATATAAAATATGATGCTTCTAAACCTACCTCATACATCACGTATCTGGATGCCAACAACTTATATGGACAAGCCCTTTCTCAGTACTTGCCTTTTGGTGGTTTTAGATGGCTTAAAGATGAAGAAGTTCAAAATTTTAATGTATTAACACAATGTTCAAACGAAAAAAGCGCAATAGGATTTATTTTAGAAGTAGATTTAATTTATCCGGAAGAACTTCACGACTTACACAATGAGCTCCCTTTCTGTCCTGAAAATATAGTTGCACCTAATGGTAAAAGTCGTTTAGCTAAGCTAATACCTAATTTAAATGATAAAAAACGTTATGTAATTCATTATAGAAATTTATATCAGGCTCTACAAC
This sequence comes from Polydrusus tereticollis, assembly GCA_963920685.1. Taxonomy (NCBI): domain Eukaryota; kingdom Metazoa; phylum Arthropoda; class Insecta; order Coleoptera; family Curculionidae; genus Polydrusus; species Polydrusus tereticollis. The sequence goes on along the minus strand of OY987329.1, from coordinate 91,788,177 downwards.
ATGGACTAAAATTGGAAAAAATCCATAGAATTGTTGAATTCAGGCAGTCAGATTGGCTAAAAACATATGTTGATAAAAATACGGCGATGAGGCAAGCGGCTACAAATGATTTCGCTAAAGATATGTATAAATTAGCTAATAACGCAGTTTTTGGTAAATGTATGGAAGCTGTCGAAAACCGAAAAAGCGTCAAGTTGCTAAAACAATGGGAAAATATTCGTGAAAAAAAGGGTGCTCAAACTTTTATTTCACAATCTAAAATAGATAGCGTTAAAGTTTTTAATGAAAATTTTGTTGCCATTCAACTTAAAAAAGATAAAGTTCTTTTCAATAAACCTATATATGTAGGTTTTAGCGTTCTCGATATTTCCAAAACTGTGATGTTTGATTTTCACTATGATTTTGTAAAAGAAAAATATAAAGATAATGCAAAACTCTTATATACTGATACTGACTCATTAATATATAAAATTGATACTAAAGATTTTTATTCAGACATAAAAGAAAATCTCAATAAATTTGATACTTCCAATTATGACTTAAACAATCCATATTCAATGCCATTAGTAAATAAAGCAGTGTTGGGAGTATTTAAAGACGAAGCGAAAGGTCTACCAATTCTTGAATTTGTCGGCCTTAGACCTAAATTATATGATTATGTTGTAGCCAAGCCTAAAAAAAGTAGTGGATACTATGGTGAAGTAATTAAAAAAGGAAAAGGAGTTAAAAAATCTGTTATTAAAAGACTTAAGCATAGTGCTTATAAAAATTGCCTCTTTAGCAAGAATATTGTCTTAGCTAGACAAAATGTATTTCGATCAATAAAACATGTCATACATACAGAAACGGTTAATAAGATAGCTTTATCTGCGAACGATGATAAGAGATACATTTTGCCTGATGGAATAAGCACTCTTGCGTGGGGTCATTATAAAATCGACTTTTTAAATGCTATACATGAAAGTTTTTAATATTTTTTTATTAATTATACTATATTTTTCAAAAATATTAACCATATGCTATTTTTCAAGTTGGGTATAATGCTAAAACCTGTCTAAACAAGAATAAACATGTTTCGACAAGTCTAAACCTGTTTCAACTCGCCTAAAGCTGAAAGCTGTTTCGAGACGTTGAAAGCTGATTTGTATTGCTGAAGGCTATTTCCATCGGTTGATATTTGTTTCGACTTGTCGAAACTTGTTTGTAAACGAGGGTGGGATGGGTAGGGGGACTGTAACTATAAAAGAACTTAAAGCAGATGGTTTAAGCTATAGTAAGCCAGATGAGCAAGTCACCGCATCTTCAAAGAGAAATAAATAATTTTTCTAAAAAAATCAGAAAACTGAAAAAAGATATTAAACAATACGAACAAAAGAAGCAGGTTATATATCTATTAAAGAAACTAAGATTATAACATGGCTAGTCAATCTTCTATGACTTCATCAGATTTCTGCTATCCTGAATATATGAATATGTTGCTACCAAATTATAGCGAAAAAATAGAGGAAGAAAAATATTTGATTAACGAGAGCATTATACATCTCCTCACAGTTCCCATACAAATTTCTACAGGCTTAAGTACTATGCAGGGCTTTCTACCGACAGTCAAGCTAACATATGTTGCTCCCTGCTCTAAGGATAGCATTTCTATATCATTCATGGATATAGATTGGCATGAACTATTTGAACATATGCTGAATATGTCTCCATTAGTTAATGTTGACGGAACACTGACTGAGAATGTAATGATTTTTCAGCAGTTTAAACTTACAAGTATACCATGTGAAGGGCAAACATTATTAAAATTGGAAAAATATAATAATATTTTATATTTTTGTAAAGAATGGCTTCAGGAAATTAAATTATATTCTCATGTTATTGACTATAAACTAAAAATTTTAAAAGAAATTGATTTCTCAAGTCATTATACTAGTATTTTATTATATGTAACCGATTATGATAGTGATGTAACATATTCCGAAAAAATTAAAAATGTATGTAGTTTACAGTTATCTATTCAGAATTATTGCATGTTAGAATATTTAGCTTTTAATTATCACCAAATATTATGTGATATTACGAAAATTTTGTATATGAAATGAATAACCTAAAAATAAAAAACAAAGTATTTATTAAAAAGTTGTTTTATTTACCTTTAAGCTACAAATACAAATATATGTAATAAGTTAGGTTAAGAATTAATAATACTATAATATAACATCAGTTTCATTAACCCATGTAGGTTTGGGAAATCCTAGCCAGCGAACTAAAACTTGCTTAACGCCATTTTTTGTTCGTTTTCTTATAATTTTCTCCACCAAATAAACATCAGGAAGTTTGGTTTTTTGTAGTTCTTGTTGATAAAAACAACCCTTTATCGGCTGACCATTCATATCTTCTAAAAGAAACGTTGGTGGATTGTTAATATTCACTTTAACTATTTTGAATAACTCTGGAGACCAGTTAATTTCAAATCCTTTACTGAATGCACCTTTATATTTGCTTATCCTGACAATATCGTCTATTTTTAGTATCTTTTTTCTAACAGCTATTTTTGGCACATTATATACGTTTAACAGTGTATTAGGTTTTACATCGCAAGGCTTCATTCCTGTGGTACTATGCTTGCTATTATTGTAATCGTCTGTAATTTCTTGTAAGATATCGAACCAAATGTGAGTTCCGCGTAAAGAGAAATATTTGTATATTCGGTTTTTTAATGTGCGTATAACACGCTCGACAATCGCCGCTTTTTTATTACTATAGATAAAAAAATTATTTATTTTATATTTTTTCATTAAAGAATTAAAGTGTGAATTTTTAAATTCTGAGCCCATATCAGAACCTATATTTTTAGGTGAATATCCTGCCGATTCAAGTATATCTTTCATACTTTTAGTAACTTCGCTTCCAGTTTTCGATTTAAGCGGTCTAGTCCAAACAAATTTAGAAAAACAATTTATAACCACTAATACATAGCGAAAACCTCTATTAAGAAGCGAATATGGTTGAAACTCCATTAGGTCAATTTGAAAATAGTCATAATAATCTCGTATTACAGTTTTACGCCTAGAAAAATTTCGACGTGTGGGTTTATGGAGTTCTTCAACGACTTGTCTTTTTTCTTTAGAGATCATCTTGTAAATTGTTGACGTGACTAGAGTAGCTTGATAACTAGAAAGGTTTCCAATATACAGCGCGTTAAATTCATTTTTTATTTCAACATTATTTTTTAATCACCACTTTTGAATGTTTAGTATCTTTTATTTTTTCATTTATGATTCGCTCCATCTCTTTTGGGATATTACTTTTATCTAATAAATTGTTTATATGTTTATCTATGTATTCTGTAAGTAGTTTCTCCAGAGTCTCATTTTGCTCTTCAATCACCGTTTTATGAACATATGGTATAACATCATTGTTTATTATATTTGCAAGTTGTTTTCTAATCTCCTTTAGCGTTTTAGCTAAATCTTCTTCCATTTTTAAGCCAATATATGTACTTAGATTTTTGTTTATTCGTTCAGTGGTTTCAGATAGTTTATTTCCCATTTTTTCTTCCAATACTTTCATTTTTTCAGTCAAATAATTCATTGTCACAGCATCATTTAAGTCTGTAGGTGGCGAAACATTGGTTAGCCGTTTTCCTTGTAAATCATAATTTCCGTCGGAAGTTAGTTTGTAGGCGCTTATAGGGGTTTCTCTAAGTTTAAACTGGAATGAGTCTTTCCATTTACGTTTACGACCAAATTTATCTATTGTGTTAACACTCATCATTTTATGTATAAACTGAGATGAAAATTGGAATGTTACGTATTATAAGGCGTTTAATATATTATATTAGCTTCTCGTAGTTCTTCTAAAATGGATATAATTTCATTATCATGTGCCGTGCTTCCAGCTAATTTAGACGCCCAAAGGAGGCGGAGACGTTCGATCAATTCCTGGGGAGTATTCCAGTAAACAAATTCTTTATTTTTAAAGTTTAGTTGTTTGGTATTTAGCGGTAATCTTGCTATTGATTTTCCTTCTTTAAAAATAAGAGGTCTTATTAAGTATAAATATTTTTTTGATTTACTGCGGTTAAGTCCTTGAGTTGGATTATATTGATTAAAAATTACATTTGTTTTATGTAGAATTTCTTGATATATACCCTTTGTTTGCTCGCTTATAGCATCAGGATTTTCTAACGCTTTTGGATGTTTCAAAAAAAGTATATCCAAAAGTTCTGCAGATGCTGGATATGTTCCAATATTTGTACTACCGCGCCAAAAGGAAATCTCACTAGGAGGAAATCTAACCTCAGTGTTCCCCATGTGAAGTTTATTTTTTGAATCTACGCGAATTCCATATCTTACATCAAACCTGGATATATTACGTTTTATTTTTTCCACATAACTCATTGAAATTGAATGTGGACTAGCATGCGAGGAAAAGTCTATCTTTCTTGTTTTTAGCTGTTTATCATGTTTGATAATAGGAGGTGTATCACTTAAATCCGGTGTTGAGAAAATATCTTCTGCAGGTATTGTACTGATATGCGGTGAAACAGCGTCAGATGTCTCATCAAAGCTGGCATCATGAACATCGACATCATCAGACGAATAAGGCTGGCTAGTTGTTTTTACAATAGTGGTTTGGCTTTTGTTAGCTGAGGGAGGCTGCATATTAGATTTTTTTGATGCAACTTGAACAGCATCAGAAATAGATTTTAAACGAGTTGTAACAGGCTGATAAAATTCTTCAAGTCCACTCTTGTTTTCAAATTGCTTATTTTTAATGCTATAATATTTTTTACGCACAGCATCAGTTGCTTCAATCAGTTTGCGTTTAAGCTCAATTTCTGAAGTATCGTTCATTTTTTTTTTTTACTCCTCTCCCTTTACTGCCTCAATGTTAAATGATATAAAATTTTAAAAATAAATGTATTTATCAAATCCTATTCGATATCTGCCTCTCTTTAAATCGCTATCTTTATCAATAACTAGGAAACCATATTTTTCTTTCCAACACTCTGCACACATTTCTAGAAATTCAGAAAATGATATATCTGGAGAAACATGATCTAAATAAATGTGTTTAAGGTTTGTTTGATCTTGATTAAACAGAATAAGAAAATTTGCATTATCACGAATTAATTGTTTTGGAACTTTAGAATATGTCTGAGCTAAGTAGAAACAGTCAATGTTTTTATGTCTCCCCATACTAAAATATAAACGAATAGTATCTTGTCTTTCACAAATTACATCGTCAAATATAAAAACAGAATTAGGTTTAGCATCCGCGGGATTAACTATTGTCTCATTGGAAGCATAAGTATAGAAACCAATTTCCTTAATCGGCTTGAGTACTTTGCGAATATAATCATATTTTGGTTGATATAAGGACTTTGAATAAATATATATATTTTCAAAACAAAGGCCTTTAGGATGAGTTAGAAGGGTTATCATAGCATTTGTTTTCCCACAATTTGAAGGACCTATTAAAAGCGCTCTTATTGAATTTGGTAATAAAGGTCCATTCCTTTTAGTAGTCGGCAACCCTGCTCCAACGGTCTGATCCAGATTGTCAACTTCCAATTCATAACCTGATTTTTCAATAAACATATTGCTGTAAATATACGTTACTTGCACACTATATTTTATTTTAATGTCAGCCGCCAAACGATTAGGACGTATATCCTCTCGCTCCAGCAGCACCAAGGCGAGTGGTAAAGGCTTAGTTGATACTGTAATAAATAAGCTACCAATTGAATTACATTTACCTGGATATCAGTATTGCGGACCTGGAACAAAGTTAGAGAAAAGACTCACCCGCGGTGATCCTGGAATAAATTCATTAGATATTGCATGTAAAAAGCATGATATAGCCTATGCAAGACATAAAAAGTTAAGTGAACGACATAAAGCAGATTACGAACTTGAACAAAGTGCTTGGAAACGTGTAAAGTCGGCAAACTCTAGTTTTGGCGAAAAAACTGCAGCTTGGCTAGTAACGACTGGAATGAAAATAAAAAGAAAGCTTGGCATGGGATGTAAAAAAGCATTACCTAAACGTAAAAAGAGTATTAAAATAAATAAAAAACAGAAAAAAATAGTTTTTGGTAGCGGGATTATAAATAAAATTCGTAAAAATTTAAAGAAACGTTTAAATTTAGACCCGAAAAATTCTGATATACAAAAAATGGTAAAAATGGGAATAATAGTGGCGCAAAAAACATTAAAAGTTCACGGAGGTAAAAGAAAAATACAAACTCCGCGCATCATACCATTACCAAAGCAGGGAGGAATTTTACCTCTGATTCCTATATTTGCAGGACTTTCTGCTTTGGGTTCGTTAGCTGGCGGGGCCGCTGGAATTATAAGAGCGATAAAAACAGCTAAAGATGTTTCATCGGGAAAGCGTTATGATAAAAATATAGATGAAGGAAAAAAGGGTAATGGATTATATCTTAAGCCATATCGCAGTGGTTTGGGGCTATATCTAAAACCATATAAAAGTTCAAAAAACTAATAAAATCCCTACCTCCAAAAGCGCTTACAAATTTCGACTTGTCTAAGTATGCATTACAGCTAAATATTCCATATTTTAGAGGTGTATATATGAGAGATGCTATGCCAAAAACAGGTCCTAACAAGTTTGAAAGTGGAATTGTTAATTTGGATGATGCCGAGGGGGTAGGGACGCATTGGGTTGCATATAAGAAGAAAAATGATAAAACATATTATTACGATAGCTTCGGAGATTTACCTCCACCAAGTGAGTTAGTTAGTTATTTGTATACTGGGCGATATAAAACAGAAAATATCTTCTATAACTACATTCGCGAGCAAGATTTTGATACAGTCTGGTGTGGACATTTATGCTTAAAGTTTCTTGCTAAAAAAAGTTAAGAAATGGAGAATGATGCTATAAAAAAGATCTCTCAATCTATGCAAGTGTTTTTCAAATCGAGAAGCTTATTAAATATGACAAAGGAGGAGTTAGTTTATATGCCCAAAGAAGTTATTATAAATTGTGCATTTCGAGAAATCCCGTTTATTTGGTCTAAGCTTCCTAAACACTTACAGGAAGATCCAGATTTAAAAAACTATTTATTTTGTACTGAGCATGAGCAGGATGATAGTGAGGATGGAGATGTAAATGATGGTCCTCCGAAGCGAAAATTATTCTGTTGTTATTGTAAAATGAAGGATATAAATATAGCAACAGAAAATAAAATCGAGGTTTTACCATCGGATAAACGTTGTATATTACAATAAATATTGAAATACATCTAAATTTTTTGTAGTCATGTCGTACACGTTTACCTTATCAGATCATAGCAGCGTGTTGAGTGCTAATTTTTTTCCCTCGCTTGAGCTTGAGAAGAATTCAATATATGGTTTAGGATTGTTGGGATTTTACACTTATAATTCAATTTTTAACATAGATGAAAATAATAATTTACTTGGATTTGCCGAGCCTGATCAGAAAAAGTTTACTTACTTTAGAATTAAACCAGGTGCATATGAAATTGATGAAATCCATAAAGAAATTCAGAAAGAAATCAAGAAAAAGAAATATTTAGAAAATAATAATGAAATTGATGATATGAATAGAATATTTAGTTTGGAGGCTAATAACAACACTTTAAAGTGTCAGCTTAAATCTACATTGGATTTAGATTTTTCAATAAAATCCTCTTTAGGAAGAACGCTTGGATTTGCAGAGAAAGTGTTTAAAGCCAATAAGCTTCATGAATCCACTCTACCAGTGGATATAATGAAAGTTCGAATGATACGAGTTGACTGTAATATTATTTCTGGAGCATATCTGAATTCAACAAAATCTCATACTTTATTCGAATTTGATATTGACGTTGAACCTGGTTACAAACTTTCTAAGGAGCCCCATAATATAATATATATGCCCATACAACCTTTGGGTCGTCAGTTTATAGATAACATTACGTTGAGAATCTTGGACGATCAAGGAGACTTGGTTAATTTCCAAGGAGAGAAAATTATAATTAAATTAGAATTAAAGAAAATTACATAATGGGATTTCAATATAATTCTCAGATTTATAAATATCAAAAATCGTCTAAGATAATAAAAGATAATAAAAGCAGTAAACCTAAAACTATAGCACGCATTCTAAAAAGAAACGTTGATCTGAAAGGAAGTGATATAAGCATCGAAGATCGTGAATTTTTGAAATCCTTGGGTTTACAACTAAAAATTTAAGAAAATATGGCCACCATTTCAACAAGTGAAAAATTGGAGGTTTTCGATGATCCTGTATTTGATTATTCACTTGTCAGTTTAAATGAGCATACATATAAACCTTATGGGTCACCAACATATAGCAATTCTGATGAAATCCGTATACCAATTCATTTTCAAGATCTAATACTCAATATTGCAGATAGTTACATATATATTGAGGGCACATTTAATTCAAGTGATGCTACAAAAAAATGCTATTTGTCAAATAATTGTTTGGCATTTTTATTTGATGAAATTAGATATGAAATGGGTGGTGAACAAGTATCTATAGTCAGAAAACCTGGAATCACCACAGCGTTAAAGACAATGGTATCATTTAATCCACTGCATAGTAAAAACTTACTTACCACAGGATGGGGTTTAAATGAGGGATGTCAAGTTATTTTGGACAAAACAAGCCATATATTTAGCGGAAAGCTACCCTTAAAATATCTATTGGGTTTTGCAGAAGACTATTTGAAAGGAGTCCTTAATGTAAAGCAGGAATTAATAATGGTTTTATCTAGATCATATGTTAACTGCTACGTCGGCGAAGTAGAAGCAACTATTAATGTAAGCAAAATTGAATGGAAAGTTCGTCATATTGTCCCCGAAGATCGAGAAAAGCTTAAACTGCTTTCTCGTATAAATAAAGGTGGCAATAATGCTCAAGTAAATATAGCTTATAGAATGTGGGATCTATATGAGCTTCCAACACTACGAGAAACGACTTCAGATATATGGGCTTTAAAAACGAGTACCAATCTTGAAAAACCAAGATATCTTATTCTCAGCTTTATAAGCGCCGATAGTTTGGATAACTACAAAAAGAATGCGATAGATTTTATAAACGCGGGTATTCGAGATATTCGCGTGTATTTAAATAGCAACGTATTTCCTTATGAAAGATGGAACTTGGATTTTAGCAAAAAGCTTTGTGGCCCTGCATACTACGCATACGAAAATTTCCAGCGTAGTTACTATAATCGACAAGATTGTAGCCCCCTACTTGATTTAGATGAATTTTTCGCAAACCCGGTCTTTGTCATTGATTCCAGTCAGCAAGCGGATAATAACATAAAAAATTGGACAGTAGACATAAAAATTGAATTTGAAACGCGTAACAAATTTGCAAAAAACATTAAAGTTTTTGCATTGGTGTTACACGATGCATTTTTAAGCTATAATGCTTTAGATGGTTCTGTTCGAACCGGGTGTAATTTTTTGGGTAGATAAATGTATACTAATTAGTTTAGATTAATAATATAATTAAGAATTATAGTAGTATAGAACATAACATATTATGTAGTTTGTATAATCCTGAATTTTGAATAAATTATGATTAAATTATATTATGGATTTTATTTTACCTTAACTAATCGAATTTTGAATTAAGGTTTGAGCATACCATAAAAGGAAGGGTCATTTAGGTATAAATAATTATTGTGGTCGCAAATAATGTACCGCTTTATTATACTTATCTTGTTAGACCATATAAATTAGGGTTTTATTTCGCTTTGCCATTCACCAGCGGCGTTTCACTAAGTTAGAAACGTTCCGTATTTACAATCCATTTAACTACAATTTTACACTGTGAATTAATTTTTTTACTTTTTTCCTGAAATTGTAGCCTATTTACTTATATTATGATATTATCCGAAATTTTTATAAAAGCATTATGAGGGCTTTTACCTGATGGCGAACACAAGTTGTATAGTACCTATACCTGCTTGGTATTTTATACGTATTTAAGTTTTATTTACTTTTTATTACTCTGTTCTCATTACAAGATAGTCCTATAATTTATCCACTTCAAGTACAAAGAAATCGCTAGTTAATGGTTCTAGATGGTAATTATTTTATTGTATTTTATATAAGTGGTGCAAAAATTGGAATCAATTATTAGATATGCTACTGAATTTTAATGAGGGTCCTTCGGAATAATAAATAAAGGTTTATGTCCCTTTCTTTTTAAATCGAGTCGGCAGAGGGTTTGAGAGGGTTATTTAGGTATAAATAATTATTGCGGGGTGACAAATGTACCGCTTTATTATACTTATCTTGTTAGACCATATAAATTAGGGATTTATTTCGCTTTACTACCCGCCAGCGGCGTTTCAACTAAGGGAAAATAAAAAAAAGTCTGGTTTAAGGATGGCTCAGGTCGGATCGTAAAAAGTTGGGTTTAAGGATGGCTTATAAAAATTGGGATTTAATTATCCCGCTTTAGCAGCGGCGTTTCACTAAGGTTAAATCATAAAAAGTCGGGTTTTATCTCGGGTCAGATCATAAATATTCAGGTTCAAATTAGGGTTAGATAAGAAGCCGCCTCATGAAAGCATCCGGGTTAGGTTGTAAAAAGTCGGGTTTTATCTCGGGTCAGTTCATAAATATTCAGGTTCAAGTTAGGGTTAGATAAGAAGCCGCCTCATGAAAGCATCCGGGTTAGGTCGTAAAAAGTCGGGTTTAATTTCGGGTTATTTTGTAAACAGCACCACCGAACCACCCGGGTTAGGTCATAAAACGCACCACCGAACCACCCGGGTTAGATCATAAAACGCACCACCTGCACCACCTGGGTTAGATCGTAAAACGCACCACCTGCACCACCTGGGTTAGTTGCACCACCAGCACCACCAGCACCACCTGGCCTCGCTCTCTCCGTTTTCCTCTACTTACAGATGAAGCTAACTTTTCCAGAAACGCAATCAGAAATTTTCACAATAACCATATTTGGGCCGACGAAAACCCCCAAGCAGTTGTAGAATATAACCAGCAAGAACAGTTTTCGGTAAATGTCTGGGGTGGAATTGTTGGAAATTATTTAATTGGACCTTTTTTCCTGCCAGAAAGGCTAAATGGCCATAATTATCGCCGGTTTCTAGAGGAGGATTTGCCCATATTGCTAGAAGAAGTACGAATTTTAATAAGAAACAGAATATGGTTCATGCATGATGGTGCGCCCACTCACTTTAGTGTTGTAGCAAGAGAATATTTAAATCAAACATTTAATAACCGATGGGTTGGTCGTGGCGGACCTCAACCATGGCCGCCTAGGTCCCCAGATTTAAATAGTTTGGACTTTTTCTTATGGGGGCATCTTAAAAGTCTGGTTTAGCGCACCCTAGTAAACACTTTAGAAGAGCTGGAAGATCGTATAAGAGCTTCCTTTGATTTAATAAGAAATACTGAAGGTATACTTCAAAGAGTGCGCGACAATATGAGGAAAAGAGCTGAAGCGTGTATCCTTCAAGGTGGAGGGCATTTTCAACAACTTATCTAGTTTCTATGTATGTTCTTTTTTTTCACAAAGGTTGTTGTTGATTTATTAACAGACGATCCTTATTCATTTCTAAGCAAACTTGATCTAAGAAATAAAATCTATTTCTGTGCATGGTGATATTGTCATATTAACGATATTGTTATGATTATGCAGAGAAAAGGTTTTTATTTTTTTTAAGCGAAAACCGTGCATCGGATTGAAAAAATTCAAGAGATCAAATTTGTTTAGAAATGATTGGGGATTTTAGGAATAAATTTATTTTTACGAGAAATCAGTAGCGTTACATTAATGTCTTCCAAAATAGGCAGGTGAAATTCCGTACGAACGCCACTGGTGGAAATAAAAAAAATTGTTGTACGGTAAATAATGCATCTTGATACATAGTACATGTCTGCCAAATTTCATTAAAATATCTAAAGTGGTATTACAGATATTATTAAAAAACTATTTATTTTTGAAAACTTTACCACCCTGTATATCAAAAATAAAGACGTTTAGGACATACGTTCATATGAAGTTTTCTTTTTAAAATGAACACAAAAATCGCCCCCTTAATTATTGACATTCAATTACAAAACACCCTGTAGAGATATAATGCAAAATGTAATGTTGCCTTATGATGCAGAGTGGGAAATGCCGTTGCGTTTTATTTTCCAACAGGATAATGATCCAAAGCACTCTTCACGAATTGTTCAAAGGTGGTTTCAAGAAAATAACGTTCGGGTTTTGCAGTGGCCCGCACAATCCTCAAGACCTTAACCCCTTTGAAAATCTATGGGAAGAAGTTGAACGTGAAATTCGTACACAATTATTTCCAAATAAACAATCATTGGTAAATAAAATCAATGAAGTTTGGACAAACCTTCCCGAAAATACTGTTTAAAAATTAATTGCCTCAATGCCGCGACGTTGTCGGCAAGTAATAAAAAATAATGGATATTCTATTAACTACTCGATTAACTATTAACATAATACTTCTAGCTATTGTAATTATTAAATGCGCTCAATGATTTTTTATCGTAATATGTAAAATAAAATACTGTTGACACAATTTGTTGCTTTACTTTTGTCGCACTTCATTTTGTCGATTTTTATAATTATAAATATTTCTCTACCTTCATTTTGTTTAAAGTGTACCAAAATATTGTGAAAAATTACTAATATTGTGGGGATAATATTTCACTAAAATTAGCTGGGGATCACAATCATATAATTAATTTTTTAAACTCAAAGAAATAAAAGCACTTTGTTGCTCTACTTTTGTCCAATAGTGTAGATACTTTAGGATTTTTGTAAAATTTAGTATAAAATGAATATAATAAGCTAGTTAGTATAGTTGTAAAGATACATTTTGTATTTCTCATTAGCAAAGAGAAAAAAACAGAAAATGACAATAATTAAGTATGGATAAATAATACAAAACGGAAAATTAAAATTGTAAGTTATCTCATGGGCGTAACTAGACAACTTATCTTGAAGGGGCCAGGCCCTATGTAATGCAAACTTTATGCCTATGGTCATCTAGTGTTTCAGATTCATAAGGAGGACGATTGACAAAAAAATGTGTAATACATTGCTGCTTGCTGCAATAGATCACTATTAAAACTAGTTAAAGACAGGCAGCACAGGATTCTATTGTTGAAAACTTCAAATAAGCAAAAGGGAGGCAAGAACCTTATTTTTAGACTTACTTACATAAGCTATACTAAGTGTGAATTTTCCTCTAGTATCAAATGACTGTTCAGCATTGGCATTTTCCACACTGTATTGTGTAATTTTTCCAGAATGACTTCCAGAAATAATATACTTGTCATCAGGGCTAAATGCCACAGTCCAAAGATCTACTGGGCCAACATCTACATTGGCAATTTTTTCTCCCTTTTCTAAGTCCCATATTCTCATTGAGGAATCTAAAGAACTTGATGCACATACTAAAAAATATTGAAAATCAATACCAAATGATCAAAATGTGACAGGGTCCTGTGTAGGTACAACTAAAGGAACCCAAGAAAAACAAGACTGCAAAATAGCACATCTAGAAAATAAACCTATATTAGCTAAGAGAGTAGGTACCTACTTACTCTACTTCAAAAAATCTTTAAAAAAATCCTATCTATAGAAGAGGTAGGAAGGTATCTATCTAATTCTAAGTTTAGGTAGCTAATATATACCCAGTCCATACAAACTTACACTTTCCATTATTACTAACTGTCACAGAAACTACTCCCAATGAATGTCCTTCTAAATTATGTTTTAACTCCAATTTATCATCTTGCAACTCCCAAACCTTAACCAAGTCATCCAATGCTCCTGTGATTATGTAATCAGTTGGTGCTTCATCAGACATTATAGAATCTCTTAAAAAATATAAAGTAATTTTAATTCTAGTTTTGGCACATCAGGGATACATTTTTAAAGTCAGAGTCTTTATTAAAATCTACTTTAGGTAGGTATTTAATTTTAAGCTACAGGAAATGTGGCTTTATATAACTTAATACTGAAAGGCCATTCTTCTGATAAAAATATTATTGCAGAATGTCCAACAGCCATGCAAAAGCCTGCCAATCATATTTCAAACCGCTTATAAAGTAAATGGAATACTAAGCAATAGGTACGTACTTGTATGTAACTTTATTTAGTTAGCTAGTTACCTACTGCAGTTAATAATAATTAAGTAAAGGACCACATAGTACAAGTTCTTCTGAGAATACCGTAATTAATTTTGATCTTAGCCCATTGTGAAATAATTGTGCGACTTTAATATTTACCTAAATAGACCCCAAAAAGCCATTTTAAAAATGAGTCTGTTCATATTGAGGAAAAGATATACCCTCCGAAATACCTTCAAGAATCTAACTCCGAATTTAATGAGAGAACTTTACTAACACCGAGACTAATACTTTTTAATAATACCTAGATTTTTCATCATCTCCTCCTGCGATCTCCGGCTCACCATTTTTTTTCTTTTTCTCTGGGGTATATCGGCCCCAAGCACAACTCCAAATGCTTTCGTCATGAGCGTTATCTTTCCTATGCAATACCGAATACTAAAAATAATTTAGTACAAAAAGACGTGAAATATATTTTTTTAATTCTACGTCTTACCATTTTACTCAAGAAACGCTTTTAATTGTAAGCGAAAATTCCAATCTCTTATTACAAAATGTAAACAACGGCCTGCCACTAAAAGCCGAAGTATTTTAGGTTAGATGGCGTGTTTAGCTATGCGGTGTTCGGATAAATAACCAGATCAATTTAAAGCGAACGCGTTCCGATGCGTGAATTAGCTAATGTGGACAAAGTTTGTTTGTGGAATACATATTATATCCTTATAGCTGATAGGTCAGCTAATAAATCATTGATAATTTGGTATTTTGGACCCTTTTACTCAGGACCCTAGTGCAGTATCTAATATAAGAGTTTTTAAGTTCTTTCACAGTTGTTATCTTTGTGTAACGGACGGCGAAATAAAATACGCCTTCGTGTGACGGACGGATATTAAAATACTGCGTACGCCGTCCGTTTAACGGATGGCTAGTCAATATCTTTTCTATTTAAGAATTGTTTTGAATTTTGGGGCACTGTTTTTCCTTGTTTTACCACCTTAGCAGTTGCAGACGTTCTTAAGTTCTTTGAATTGTAGCATACCTGGTCCTGGTAATATTTAAGAATCATGTCTGCGACTTTTAAAAATGCTAAGAAGAAACTTAGTCAAGAACAGCTCCGAAAAATGATGAGAGAACATCAAAAAGTATCAAAAGAAGTAAAGAAAGTAGATTCACCATTGGCAAAATATCCTTTTTTAAGTGATGTCAAGTTAGATGTTATTCTAGCAATAATGTTAATCCAAATTCCTAAATTTTACCAATTAGGTAAAGGTTTTTTTCCACGAACCTACTTAAATCAAAGAGCTGATTGCTGCAAATTCTAAATATTATGTTATGTTATAAGTATTACAAGCTAGATTAGGATTAGGACAATAAAATTAAGCGGTTTTAGTTAAATTAGAATTAGAACAATAAAATTAAGTGGTCTTTAACCAAAACAAATTGGAAGCTTTGGCACACTTAAACCGCTAAGTCGTTCTGTTCTATATCTGTAATCTTTTAAAATATAATATTTTTCTATGCAGTACCTACTTATGTACTTACTGAAACCGAGACTGAAACATACAGTTAAAATTGGCAGGCTCTGTGTTTACGTCCAATCGAGGGTTCAATATGAGATATGGGTCACAAGTTTAGTAAGTAACAGTTTCTTATCACTTAAGTATTTTATTTTGTGTTATTGTATGTGAAGTTTGAAGGATCAAATTTAGTTTAGAAATGGACAGACCAAAAAAAAATAAACATGTTTCTGCATGGGGTACCTACCTATCGAGCTACCTATGCTTAACACTTTTCAGTAATATACTTCAGGTTATTTCTCAGATACCTAGATAGATAAGTTTTATTTGTAATAATATCACAATAAGTGCTTTTACATGTCAAGTAAAAATGGTGCACACGAAGAAAAAAAAATTTTTAAACCCATATCAATAAACTACATTACAAAAGTATAAAACCATTAAAATAGCACTAAAAATAGATTAACATTTCACAAGTAACACACTAAAATATAACAATTCAATTAGTCTCACATTTAACAGGCTATATCCTCGGCTATATCACAAAGTCATCATTAAAATTATTTCGCAAGTATTAGTTAAGTAGAATGCTTTAGAGAATAAATATTTCTTTATTACTATTTTAAAGTTCATCAATTCCAACTCCCTAATGGCAATAGGAAGCACATATATATATCTTTAATATATCTATATACCTACTTAATTAGACATTTTATTAAGCACTTATATATAATAATTCTTAAACATTTTTCTTAACTGTTTTTCCACATATAATGAACAGGGTCAGCTAACTTGTGTCTTATGTAAATCAATAGTAAGGTCTGAAGCAGTATGGAGCGTTCACATTAATGCTAAGCAACACAAACAAAATATAGAATTAGCGAAGAAACTTAAAGAGAAAACTAATAATTTTACAACTCCTTTAAAGCGTCCGCTCACTCCTCCATTACCTGAAGTTGCTGAGAAAAAAATTAAAGGTATTTTTAATTTTAGTTAGATCAAGGCTTTTAAGCAAATAGATGTTGGCAAAAATACTTATCTGATGTTCTTAGAAATATACCTACTTAAGTAAATTTTGAGATATTTTTAAACATAATAATTGCTAATTGTTATTACTAATTACGTAAGTTTTAAGTTAAAATGCCTGTTGAATCTGGACATAAGAGATAAACCGAGAATCGAGACATAAATATATTAATACAGTCTGGATTTTCTTTTCTTTATAGGAATTCTAAAAAATGCACCTCAGCCACCATCCACTACACACACTCCAGAGTCAACAGAAACTAACAACAAGAATGGGGAAGCTTTGCCTAGTGATTTTTTTGACAGTTCAAATAAACTTATGCTGAACTTAGGGAGTAAGAATGCTATAAAATCAACAACATCAAAAGAACAATTATTAGAAGAAGGGAAAGGAAATAGTAAAGAAAGCAAAGTTGAAGAGGATGTAACAGATCTTCCACCAGAGGGATTTTTTGATGATCCCAAGCTGGATGCTAAGGTTAGTATTTGAAAGATAACTATGCAATTAGGCGTACATGTTTTCCTGTACTAAACACTTACAATGGTGGCCTGTTATCATTATTTTTGTATGGGATTTTAGTTTAAGAAAGTTAAATCGTGATTTTGTGAAATCTAGCAAAGTACCGAATCGAAGTCAAGTTGAAAAACCATTAGGCAATTGACTCTTCGTTAAAATATTGAGAGGTTTTAGAATAGATCTTGATTACTTACTATTTTTTATTAATTGTTAGGCTAGAAATCAAGAATATAAAGATCCAGTGGAAGAAGAGTGGGAGAAATTTCTAAAAGAAATAAAAGATGCGGATAATAAAAGTGCGGCGATTATCGCAGAAGATCAAGAGGAATCGACAACGGAACGGCAGATTGATGAGATTGATGAACAAATAAAGAAATTAAATAAGTAAGTACCAGCAAAATACGTTCCGTTATCTGAACTAATTAATACCAGGTGTGTTCATATAATCCAAAGGATATTTATATTTACAAGAACAAACAGTTACAAATTAGGAAAATATTGTGTGACTTACTCGGGTTAGGGTGATGAATAGAGAGAATTAATTATATACAGGGTAATTTTCGGTATGATCCCGCAACACCGCGTTATCCAGAATATTTTAAAAACGCAAAAGACCATATTTTGTAGCCACAACCAAATTTTCAAAATAAAAATTTTGAAGATACTTCTAATACTTAGGCCTCCTTATGTGGTGCACCCAGTATAAATATGGTTACATAATCCATGTAGTTAGGTTTTTATTAATATTTGAGATGATGGCCTACATTAAACTAAACATAAGACATTTTATATACAGGGCTGCCCAGATGTCCGGAATAAAATTAATATAGCCTTAACCTGTAACTTTTGGGGACGTTTTGACGTTATTCGTTTGTTTTTTTATAGACATTTGTCAAAGATATGACGACATCGATCTTTTTTTTAAATGGAAACATACAGCTTGTGATACATCATTTGAAAGCTAATATCTCGTACAGTATGCTCATACATTTTGACGCGATTCTGTCAAGCTATTTCAAAATGACCACTGTTAAAAGTTTTAAAAAAATCCCTATTTAAAAAAGCGGAAATGATAAATCATTGATGTTTTTTTTTACCTTTCAAGGTAAGAAATCATCATTGTTTCACGTCCTGACATTTTGTGACATTGTGAACTTGTAAAATTGATTTAGGTATTTCCGAAGTATTATTTTACAATTTTCTATTTTTATAAATTCATAAGCATACTGCACGAGATATTAGCTTTCAAATGATGTATCACAAGCTGTATGTTTCCATTTAAAAAAAAGATTGATGTCGTCATATCTTTGACAAATGTCTATAAAAAACAAACGAATAACGTCAAAATGTGAGCATATATAAAACTAAATTGACGTGTCCGAACATTTTCCCCAAAAGTTACAGGTTAAGGCTATATTAATTTTATTCCGGACTTCTGGGCAGCCCTGTATATCTGGCATTACACTTATTATCCTGACGTTAAGTTCGACCATCTTGTCAGTAGAATACAGGACATTGTATTTTTAGGGTATTAGATTTAGAAAAGAAGAAAGAAGAAATTGTTACAGTTTTAAATGAAGTCAAAAATGAAAATCTTGCTGAAGATGAAGATGAGGGTGATGTCGATTTTGATGAGTTTTTAGATTGGAGGGCCAAAAAGTCGTTTAAGTAGTTATAGGTGTAACGTTCTAAGTTGTACATATAGGTAAGGCTAATATATTTAAGAATAAAATTTTTTTGTAAGGTCTCCTTTGCTTTTATGATACATTCAAGTCTCAGTGACCCCTGCAAGTCCGCTATTTCGGCATTTTGATCACATTTTATGACAAAATTAATAAGACGTTTAATTTTAAATCTCTTCCCCTTGCTACGTCTATAGGTACAGATAATACACATAGATCAATTACTTACTGATAATGAATCAATTGCATTTTGTGGTCTGTCAACTTGAGGCAACTCGGTTCATTTTTGTTTCTATAACTGTAACTCTTC
Source organism: Polydrusus tereticollis (assembly GCA_963920685.1). Classification (NCBI taxonomy): domain Eukaryota; kingdom Metazoa; phylum Arthropoda; class Insecta; order Coleoptera; family Curculionidae; genus Polydrusus; species Polydrusus tereticollis. The sequence continues at coordinate 91,768,984 of OY987329.1, read as the reverse complement.
AGATAACGTATTAAGGCCCAAAACTTGCCCTTATAAAGAAAAGTCTTCTACCTTCATCTTTACTATGTGTGCAACAAAGAATAGAAGACATAATGACGAAAGTGATTTTTTATGGTTTGGAATCGGAAAATTGTTCTATGAAATCATCAAGAAAACGGATTGCAACTGTAATATGTGAAAATTTTTTTAGGTACTATGATATTATATTGATTCTGCTGATGTGCAAATATTTTAGGAATTTGTATGCACTCTTTGTCATCCACAAGACTTTATTATTTAGTGTTTTGACCTATTTAAAAATAATTGCTAAAGCCCTGAGTATTATATTCCTTACCTGACTAATAACAGTATTTACATGTTCAACAGTACTAGATAGGTCAAAATATCGGTCAAAATTAACAGAGCGTAGATTCCTAGATAGATTAGATACACGTAAATAAAGTGGATGCAGTTAACATACTATACATAATTGCTCGAAAGAATTGCAAAGATTTTGAGGAAGTTTCAATGTCTTTTACTGGTTTTGCTGTATCTAATACAATATATCATAGGTCCATACAGTTTGACTCTAAAAGTTTTCTATGCAATGCGCCACTAACCTTGAATCTTTGCAACACCGAAGTCACGAATGTACTCATGAGCCTCCATGCTCTGAAATCTTTATCTGAAGAATGTGTCACATTGCTGTTTTTATCATTGCAGCTTTATGGGTATTACAAATTCAAAATAGTGAATGTGCCACTTTCAGCACTTCAAATTTATTACGTACATCGGTTATATTGTTTTCACTACAAAATAAGTCTCCAAACGCCAAAATTATTCATTCACACATTCTGTTGTACATGTCAGTTGAGTCGCATTATGTGCCCAAATGAATATGTTGTTTCCATATACAATTGGTATGACGCAATTAATCGACGACCAAATCATCGCAAAAGAAGGGCCTGCAGTGCATGCAACGCAAATTTTCTAGTTTCAAAAGCTTGCATCAGTCTACAATTCGATAATTTTTAATTTGGGTAATCGAAAAGTTTGAAAATGAAATAGCATCTTGTTTGTATTATTTAGTATTGTCCTACACCCACATGGATGGGAGTGGCCTGGCGGCCAGCAGAGGAATTCCGTATCATGTGTACGGCAACTTCTTATTAATCAAAATAAAAGTCAAAACATGCTTTATTGTAAGAAGAACAAAGATCTTGTTTACAAAGCGGATACTTAATTTAATAAAAAAGAGAATAAAACTAAAAATAAAAATACCAATAGAAATTAATAATAAAAATAAAATTAACTGTCAGAAGATAAAAAAAAACTAAATTTGAGATTAGCACAAAACAAAGAATAACTGAAATATTCATAAATATATAATATCATCAAAATATATTCCTCTATGCTCCGGACACCCTGTATAATAGATTTTTTGATAAGGGTAAGTCTGGGAATGGGGAGGCGCAGATTCTGGTCCATATTTAATCTCGTATTATGCAATCCATCAGGGACATTTTTTGTGTATAAGACACACTGTTTCTAGGATAAATAGTGATCAATATTCCCTGTGCATTAAACAGCGCTCTGCAGTGTTTTATACTAATATAAAAAGTTTTTCAGTACTGGCACAAGGTTATATGTTAATTTATCCCCTTTTGCCACTACTAACTTGAACATAACTTGTTAATATTCGCTATTGGTATTGGGCGAAGTGTTAAAATGCGTAAAGTAATCCTAGAAAGTAGCAGTCGATTTTTTGTTTGTTTTCTGTCACCCACATAAAGCCCATGACTCTTTTTTGCAAAACAAAAAGTGAATTAAATAATTGCTGGTTGCAAAAACCCCAAAAAGCTCTACCGTACCTAGGGTGCGATTCAAACAGTGAACAATACACCATTCTTGCCGTCGCCGTTCCTAAGTCGTTCGACATAACCCTAATGGCAAGGCAACCAGAGGCCAGCTTAACTCAGTAATGAAATGTGTTCTCCAAATTTAAGTTTGTTGTCTATCAAAAGGCCCAATAACTTAGTGGGTGATTTATTTTCTACATGTTGATTGTTTATATACACTTCTCCAAGAAATTAACGCACCACCAAAAAATAACCAAAACTTTAAAGTACATTTTTGTCAAAACTACTTGTCCGATTTGAATGAATTTTTTTTTGAATGACAGGTTGACTCTTCCAGAAAGTTAGTGTACTACTGTATTTGCATAGAAACCTATTTTTGTATAAATACGGGGTGGGGTGCTGCAATGATAACCTGATTTTTTCATAAAATTTGTAACACCCTGTGGAGTTCAACAGTTACAATATCGACTTAAAATTAAAATCAAACTGTAGCTTTATCTTTTTGTAGCATTTTGTTTTTTGACTCACTCTATTATCTTGGTCACAACAAGAGAAACACAATTTTATAGCATAACATGTTTTTATTAATTTTAATTTGCATTATATGCACTAAAGTGAGTAGCAGGCTATAAAAAAAAAAAAACAAGATACAGTAAATTGTCATTAGCTAAATACACGTGTCAAAAAGCATTTCATAGAAGTGTATTTTCAGTGTTAGTCCTTATGTTTTTTTTGCAAATACCTTTATTTTGATTAATATGCAACGTGAAACACGAAATCTTACTCGCGAAGAATTGTGCTCAAGCATTAATATTGTCCGAGGAAGGCTGGAATTACCGAAGAATTGGTAGACGATTTAACGTATGTTATACAAAGATTTAGAGAGACTGGAAGTCATGGTCAGGGGTTTTTAAGACTACCTATCAGCATTAAGACAACGTTTTGTAACAGCCCGGACCCTTCAAACCTAGCTTTGAGATGCTAATGGTTTACAAATTTGTGGTGAAACAGTTCGTCAGCGACTAAGAGTTCATAATTTGAGACCTAGAATTGCTGCTCGGGGGCCAGCTCTAACTAGAGATCATCGAAGAGCGATGCTGGATTTTGCCAGGGAACCTCGCAGGGAACATCGTAACTGGTTAGAAGTTGAATGGCAACAGGTGTTATTTACGGATGAGTCGAGATTTTCTTTGTACAATAATGACAGGCGCATGCGTGTATATCGACGCTCTAACCAACGATATGCTCGGTGTAATTTCTCAAATACCACATTATTTGGAGGAGGATCTGTGATTGTCTGGGGAGGTATTTCTTTGACTGGTCGCACAGAACTTGTGGTCATAAATAATGGAAGCCTTACAGCTGAAAGGTACATATTGGAGGTTTTAGACCAACATGTAATGCCATTTGCGCCATATATAGGGCAGGGATTTTTGTTGATGCAAGATAATGCCAGGCCTCATGTTGCTGGAGTTGTGAGGAATTATCGAGAGGAAGTTGACATCGATACCATGGCATGGCCAGCTCGAAGCCTGGATTTAAATCCCATAAAGAATCTCTGGGACACTCTTGGGAGGAGGTCACAATAGGAACCGAACTTGAACACTTTGGAAGACGTGGGGAGGCGACTGATTGAAATATGGGAAGAACTTGACCAAAGTGATATACGGTCGCTTATTTTAAGTATGGGCCGTCGTTGCCAAACAGTTATTTGTTCCAGAGACGGAAATACTCGCTACTGACATTTTTTTTTACATTTTGTTTCTTTGTTTTTCGTTGTTAAATTTGAATAATAAATTTTATTAAATACATGTTATACAATAAAATTGTGTTTCTCTTGTTGTGACCAAGATAATAGCGTAAATCAAAAAACAAAATGTTACAAAAAGATAAAGCTACAGTTTGATTTTAATTTTAAGTTGATATTGTAACTATTGAACTCCACCTCCAATAAGTTTGTATGCAAATACAGTATTACACTAACTTTTTTGAAGAGTCGATCTGTCATTAAAAAAAAAATCATTCAAATCGGACAAATAGTTTTGACAAAAATTTACTTTAAACTTTTGGTTATTTTTTGGTGGTGCGTTAATTTCTTGGAAAAGTGTATGAGTAATTCAAATTAAAACCAAAAGTAAGTATATTGGGTTTTAGTGATGTTTAAGCTGAGAGAATTAGCATCACACCAGCCCTTAATCTTCGGCAAATCTGAGGTTATCATTTCTTTAAGAGCATCATCTGTTTCCGCGTGTGCCACAAGAGAGTGGTGTCGTCGGCAAAGAGAGTGAACTTAGCTCAAATATTCAGCGTTGTAAGGTCATTTATATACAGGGTGTTTATTAAGTACGTGTACAAACTTTAAAGGGCGAATCCTTGAGTAATTTTAAGATAACATCTTTATATGAACATGGGTCCGCAACTGCAACCAGTAACATGACAATTTTGGAAAAAAGCGGATTTAAATTTAAAACTACGTTGGAATTTTGTAAGTTGAATCATTATGAGTTAAATCAAAGAAAGCGTCCATTTTCTCCAAGAGACTTTTATAGAAAATAAAAAACAATACCAAACACAAAGTCTAAGTCTCATAAAAATAAATAAAATATATTAATCGGTTACATGTTTCGCCCGTTAGGGCATCATCGGACCTACAAGAAAAACAATTAAAATTAAAACAAAAATATATAGACTAACTTAACAAAAAACAAACCTTAACCACTAACAATCGTATTACAAATAATTTTACACGCAGACTATCCAGCAGATTTTAATTGTTATTTGTAATACGATTGTTAGTGGTTAAGGTTTGTTTTTTGTTAAGTTAGTCTATATATTTTTGTTTTAATTTTAATTGTTCTTCTTGTAGGTCTGATGATGCCCTAACGGGCGAAACATGTAACCGATTAATATATTTTATTTATTTTTAAGAGACTTAGACTTTGTGTTTGGTATTGTTTTTTATTTTCATTATGAGTTTTTGAAAAATAAGCGATAAATATACTTATTTGGCGTCATGTGCTATGTTTATCCTATCACATTACAAATTACTATCACCAAATAGTGAAAATTAGATAAAAATAAAGATTTCCAAAAAGCGTGCTGCATCTTTCCTCTGCAGGGGCAGTACAGAAGAAAATAGGTACATGCATAGCAAGGCTTGGAAAACAATTCAGAGGTTTTCATGGCAACAGAATCAATCGTGACAGTTGATGTAAAAAGCAGACAGTGATTTTTTTTGTCATTTTGTGAGAGTTCGAACAGTTAAAATTGAAGAAGATGTATTAAATAGAATTAAAGAATACCTGCAAGCTCTATTACCTAGAGATTTTCCCCTAGTGTAGATTTATGCGTTTAGCTGCGTAATAGATTATTAAGAACCCCCGATTTCGGAAGCCATGTGCTTTTCACAGATGAAGCTTCGTTTTCTCGAAATGCCATCATTAACTTTCACAATAACCATATCTGGGCTGAGGATAATCTCAATGCTATGATACAAAATTATTTTCAAGTTCAATTTTCTCTAAATATTTCGGTTGGAATTATCGGTGATCACCTTATTGGACCTTGCATTCTTCAAAAAGACTTACTGGCGAAGGGTACCGAAGGTTTTTGGAGCACGAACTTCCTGAACATTTGGAAGAAGTTGATTTAGAAACCAGAGACAGTATGTGGTTGATGCACGATGGAGCACCGCCACACTTTAGTTTGGTCGTGCGTTAATTTATGGACGAGAATGACCCTAACCGAGGAAGAGCGGGACCGCAAGCCTGGCCTCCCAGATCACCAGATTTGAATCTTTTGGTTTATTTTCTGTGGGGATCGTTTGAAGTCACTAGTTTACAAAACTCGAGTCCAAAATTAACAGGATCTAAGGAACAAGGTATTTGAATCGTGTTCCCTTATTATTCAGACACCATATTCGAAAGAGTTCCTCAATCAATGTTAAGGCGAATTGATACATGCGTTGCAGGAAGCGGCGGTCATTTTCAGCAATTATTGTAAATGCAAATGTTATTAACTTATTTGTAAAAGTAATTTAGTCTTGTAAATGATCTAAGTTTGTCACATCACAACACTAAAAGACACATTTTTTCGCTTATTTTTCAAAAACTCTTAGTGCCCGTATTTTGCCACTCATTGGATAGACGATTAAAATAATCATGGTTTGTAATGTGCCAAAACCTTCAAATTTATATTGACATTGGCACATTCAAAACTATGATTATTTTAATCGCATATCAAATGAGTTAATCAGTACCAAAAGTACCGGCACTTAATGATTCCAACACAGTTTTAACTTTAAACCCGTTTTTTTCCAAAATAGCTGCTTTCAGCATGAAATAGTAAGAGTTTCTTTTGTATTTAAAATTAAATGAAGAGTGGGCCTGTCTAGCTAAAAATGACATACAGTGTGACACAAAAAAGTTATGGTTATTTATATTCAGGTATAACCAAAGACAAAGTATCCCGAGTTTCATCAAATTGCCATGTTACTGACCAAAAATATCAAAAACCAAATAAATAATTTTTTTGGACGCCCTGTATCCCAAGAACCTAGCCGTTGCGGACCCATGTTCATATGAACTTTGTAACCTGTATAGTAAAAAACGTAACTGTCTTAGCACGGATCCCTGTGGCACACCCTAGTGACATACCAAGGGTGTTGAACTCCCACCACCTAGACCCTCTCTGAAAGATACTTTCTGAACCATCCATTAGCCGTTCCTCGTACATTATAGTGGTGAAGTTTCCGCAGCAGTACCTCCCGATCAGCGCAGTCGAAAGATTTTGAAAAGTCGCAAAACACCACTGCAGCCACATCTGCACTATTTAGACGAGTGTAGAGAGTCTCAAAGAGCGAAAAGATTGTTTCATTCGTGTTTTTAGATTCTTGGAAACCAAATTGAGAGGTCGATATAATGTTAATCAGTCGTTGAAGGTTAATTGACCGCCGTTTTTGAGAGTGATTACACCATAGACATATAATTGTCTATGGATCACACTCAAATGGAGTGTGACTAAATTCGTTCTAAAATTGGGAAACCATCAATGAATATGCTTTGACTTCAAAATTTTTTCAAATACTTCTTTCAGATTTTAAATTACCCGAAGAAGCATTTGCTGGCTTCGCCACGTCACGTAAAAGAACGGTCATTCAAACTATTAAAATTATGACTAATTTTATGAATTTGTTGAGGTAAACTGTTGTGAAATAGAAAACCGAGGTCAACCCACTTCCAAAAATTATTTAATAAATAAAAGACAAAGCTTTACGCTACCGAACTAGCTACCACCGAAACCAATAATAAAGATTTACAAAAACTGCCAAGATTTAACCATAGGATTCATATAGGGCCTTTTATAATTTTATTAACTCTTTGAAAACAAACTGTGACATCTAGGACAACTTACTTGAGCTGAAGACACCGAGGCCAACATTGAAAAACGATTTTTTCAGATGAAATTTTATTATTGTCAAGATTTCTGTTTTCTGGGGTTTAAGTTCTGTTCCAAAGATTTTTATTCGGTATACTTACGGTTTATCTTGTCGTATTTTGACAATTTCAAAAATTATTAAAAATAAATTTTCATGAAACTATTTTTCTACAAAATGTTTACTCTTCTACTTCATTTATTTTGTAACTGCGAAAACCCAATGTGCCTTTTTTTCAAAAAAGGAGTAAATTTTTTGTTGTAAAATAATTTTGTTGATCATGAAAAGCAAAGAACTGCATAGGAAAAAGAAGGAGATCATTCTGGCTTCGCCAGGCTCAATTTAGTCTTCTGTGTACCGTTATTCGACTATTGATTTTATTTTCTTGTACAATATTTTATAGATTTCAATAGAATTCACCAGGAGTGCAGAGAGGCCCTCTGGAATCTGATATTCGGGTTTGGAAATAGTTTGTATAATGTGGAAATATTAATTTATTTTATACGACTAGGATTTTTGATTAATTATTTGGTAACACGTCGGTAAGTTGTATTTACTGGTTGCTAACGCTTAGAGAACGTAGGGAACGTAAAATTAGCCATAATAATATGACATAAACAATAATCCGCGTTTGGCAACGACGAGGCAGTTTTTATAAAAAGAAGTGCAAACAACTGGCACCGTGAAAAGCTTCATTCGAGAAATTTATGAAGCAGACGAGTTTGCGAAGCGCTACATCTGCCATTGTTAATCGACTTTTTAGGGGCAAGTAGACTCTTTGGTATTGCTTCCTTTCGTCGGATTCTATAGCCTCACTGACGAGCCGTTATACGGCGAAACGCGCCTGGAGATGAATCCGGCGAAAGGAGGCAACCTTTAAATTCACTAAATCGTCGTAAATGAGGTTTATAATAAAATGTTGCGAACAATATGTCTGTAAATAAAGGAGAATAATGTAACGTATCGTGTAATGTATCATTGCTGTGTGCAAAAATTTAAAAGTGAGAAGGGTTCTGCTCCATCGTATTTACGGAGGGTTTTGCCCCGTCCTATTCGAAGTTCCGCATGTTATTCCTAATAGTATTTTTGACTCCTCATTCACTCCGCTTCCCCCAACTATACCCCACTAATGCATAATATACTATCACATATATTTACCAATAATATCTCTTATACAGATCTTATCTTGTTTAAGCAGGTGATGACACAAATGCGTTATTTTTAATTTTTTTTTGTTTTAAAACCATACAAAATTCTTTATTTATTGATCATATTTAGGACATTTCTATGTCCGGTATGGGTTACGTTAATTTTAATTTTCAGCACGTTTAACTGGTGATATGGGCACCGGTTATTGGTCATTGGCCAATTCTTAGGTTAACCTTCCCGTGACCGTGAATTTTGTATTGCTATCCCCATTTTTTGCATAACATTTTTTTAATAAATACCACAGAAAAGATAGTGCGTAGCTATATTTTCTGTGCTTTAATGCTTAGTCTAGCTTTGAAATTTTCAACAATCTCACATTTCAGAAAAACTATAGTCTGTTGCTTAATGCGAGAGAGTAATAAATCATTATTGAACTATAAAACTCAGTGGTCTTCGCCGTATTCCATAGGTGTAATCCATTTATTATTATTTAATTAAGTTTATTGTCAGGGGTCCCGAGATCGGGTAGGTAGAGGCACAGGTAGTTTACCTACCTGTGCCTCACTGTTTAAAAAATTTGAAATGTTTAGATACTTTCCGGCAGTTGTTGGAAAACTTCGTTCTTGAAAATGGCTAGTGTTTCTAAACTTGTTGCTAAAAAACGGATTAGTGAAGCTGCGCTGTCTAAAAATGAGAAAATTATTATTCTTAATGTGTTCAACGCTCTTCGCCATTAAAATTCAACATGCGGAGTTACAAAAATAGTTGAAATGTGTTCGAATATGACTGAACTCGGACAGTCAACAATATACCGACTTTTGCACGAGGATAAACGCGGCCCCATTAGGTCACCAAAGAGAAGTACAGGAAGAAAAGAAACTGTAATAAATGAGGATGAAGAGACTGCCATCAGAAGAATCATACACTTGTTCTACTTAAAAAAAGAAATACCTACCTTGGACAAAATAATGTCTGAAATGAAAAAGGATGATTTCGTTCCACCCATGGGTAAGAAGAAACTATGGAAAACTTTAAAGGAAATGAATTTTTGTTATGGAAAAATTCAAAACAGTAAATCACTTTTAATAGAGAAAGACGAAATCATCTGCTGGCGACGACGACATTTGAGGTCAGGGAGAGAGTTTCGAAGGGAAAACAGGAATATCTATTATATGGACGAAACTTGGTTAAATGAAGGATATACCGTTGGTAAAATATGGCAGGATAAACATATAAAAAGCGCAAGGTAAGCTTTCATGGAAGGATGGTCCACTGGAATAAAAGCACCCTCGGTAAAAGGTAAAAGATTAATAATTACTTACATTGGTAGCAAAAATGGATTTGTCGATGGCGGCTTACTAGCATTTAAATCAAAACGAACTGGAAACTATTATGAAGACATGAACGCTGATGTCTTTGAAGAATACTTCTAGCAAATGCTAGATCTTATTCCTCCTGGGTATGTTATAGTCATGGATAATGCCAGCTACCACTTGGAAAAAAAAATTGCATCATTCATTGGCTTACGGTAAATAAGAAGCAATTTCATAAAAATATGCTGAAAAAGGAGCTGCTGGAGATTGTAAAGTTGATTGTACGAAATTTTTTGTCGACGAAATCGCTTTAAAACGAAATATAACGGTATTTCGTCTTTCGCCATATCACTGTAAATTAAACCCCATAGAATTGGTGTGCGCAAGTAAAAGGGTTTCTAGCAAGGCATAATACCACTTTTAAAATGAGACGTTGGAAACCTCTTGCTAAAGGGAATAAAGACAGTGGATTGTGAAAAATGGAGTAAGTGTGTCGAACGTGTGATTGAAATAGAAGAAAGAATGTGGGAATCCCCTTATTATTTCTCTGGACCCCAACGACGATAGTTCATCGGACTACTCGGAACATGATGACTAAAATTTAAAAATAAAGTTGTTGTATTGTAGGTACATAGTAGATTTTTTTTTATAAATATTAATGTTTATTCCAATTTATCTATTTTTATATTATTCTTACTTCTATATAAGTTTTTATCTACTTAATGTTAGAATAATTAATATCTCAATTATCTTCCTATCTCTATAATTATAATCAAGTATAATTATTATTATACTTATTACAATAAACTATCTGTAGTAGCGTCGCTGTCACCTTAGTTTCATTCACCAAACTAGTCTTTCGACTGTATGTAAATTAGGGTTACCCTAATTTAGGTCCGATTCGGGGTGTGTATGTCTTAAATATCTAAAATACGGAATTTTAAAAAACTATCATTGTAATTTACAATGCAACCTTTAAGTTGTCCTCCCTGCTTAATGGGTGCTGTCATTGCAAATTTACATTTAATACTCTCTCGCATTAAGCAACAGAGTATAGACAAGTGATCTGCTCCTTAATGCCTTGTCGAAGAGCCGTAATACGGCGAAACGCGTCCGAGGATTGAATCTGACAGAAAGAAGAGGGACCAACTTCTTTCTTTTATATCGCGTTTTCGGTTCGGAGAAACCGACAATTGGCTTTCAGCGCCACCTGACATTAGATACGTTCTTATGCGGGTTCCATGCTCTTCTCTAAGAGCTCGCTGGTCTGGTTGGGTGGATAGCTCGATTGCCATGAGATGTCACCACGTGCAACATCTCGCATATGTATCTATTAATAATTAGTCGTGGTGCCAAAACGCCCCGGCGCCAGAATGTCACGCACCGACAATAGTTCGTTTTAAGTACCTACTAATTTAAATAGCCTTGGATATTATTTATTCTACTTTCTACTCGTATATTAGTTGTAAATTTGATTAATAACGGAAATATTCGTATCAGTTTTTAGATTAATAACAATAATAAAATATAAAGAATTTTTGCCTATCGAGTATCCCTCCACAGGTATTCATATCTATCGCTTATCGGGTATTGATTTTTTACCTTTCCGCACACAAAATCATAGATAGCGATTGGAAGTATCAGGGAAACAGAGCTGTCGTGTGGTTTCCGATATCGGCCGATTTACCCGAATGCCCTTTTTATGCCGGGGTGAGTTCGATCGGCCGTTCTGTCAGGATCAAGAGGGAGATATTTTAGCAGATTTTGGGAAATAGAGGACGTGATATAAACCTAGCTAAAATAACAATTTAAGTTGAGGCATTTTATTAATGCAGATATTTTTTCCAGATAATTCCAAAAACTAAAAACAAAACCTTTATAAGAAAATAAAATTACTTAAGATTCAATTGTGTATTCCATAAAACACCTCAAAAATACTTTTTTGCTTGGGAACATAATTATCTAATTCAGTAAAAATAGGTTGACCGTCTATATGTGCTCGAAGGTTGACCCAGCTATTGCCGCAGAGATAAGGATTCTAAAATTAGTAAATTATAGAGATACAAAATGAATAGTCGTCGATAACTATAATTAATACATAATATAACACAAAAGGTATGCTCCATTCCACAATTATTCGTTAATTTCTCAACCGCAATATAATTTAAACCCAGCCATAAATAAGTGCCTTTTGAAAGGGTACAGGTTCTGATTACCTACTAATTTCAATAGTTTAGGTAAGCTATTTTCAACAAAACAACAAATATAAAATAATAGGTAAGTATCTTTATTTTAATCATGTAATTAAATAGCTATTAATATTTATACAAAAATACTAATCTACAATATTATAATATCTATGCCTAAACTAATTATTACGTTACTATTAATTATGTTATTATATTGGTATATTAGGTAGGTTAATGGCAAATTGCTGGTTGAAAATGGATTTATTCCGAACGCTCTATTATTATCTGCGAAGAAAATTGCCAATTCATCTTTGGATTACCATCAAGACACGGATGCTACATTGTTTGAAGATTGGTTTCAGACCCGTCTGCTTCCGAATGTGCCCAAAAATAGTGTTATTGTGATGGACAATGCTAGTTACCACAGTCGCCAACTAAGTAAAGTGCCGAATTGAAATAATACAAAAGTGGAAATTCAAAACTATATGATGGAAAATAATATATATTTCGAGGAAACCTATACAAAAAAGGACCTTTTAAATGTTTTAAAAACATTCAATATTGAAAAAGAATATATCTCTGACAATCTCGCAAGTGCTAATGGTCACACAGTTTTACGCCTCCCTCCGTATTACTGTATTTTTAACCCAATAGAATATATATGGAGCCACTTAAAGACGATGATTAGAAGAGAAAACACATCTCCTATACTAAGTAGTTCTGTTATAGAATTAATTAAAAAATGTGTAAATAATATCCTAGTAGAAAGTTGGAAAAATTCTGTGAGACACGTGATCCAAGTCGAAGATTCCTATAACATAATTAATAGTAACGTAATGCCCTTAATAATTAGTTTAAGCATAGATGAAGACGATAGTGATAGTGAAACATAGCTTAATATAGAGTAGGTTAAGTTAATTATTGTATTATTATAATATTGTAGATTAGTATTTTTGTATAAATATTAATAGCTATTTAATTACATGATTAAAATAAAGATACTTACCTTTTATTTTATATTTGTTGTTTTGTTGAAAATAGCTAACCTAAACTATTGAAATTAGTAGGTAATCAGGACTTGTACCCTTTCAAAAGGTCCGGTGCTTACACAATAGGCAACTTATTTATGGTTGGGATTACGACTGAGGGTTGTCATTTAAATTTTATTGCGGTCGAGAAACCAACGAATAATTGTGGAATGGAGCATACAATTGTATTTATAAAATTGGCCGTTTTCGAAGAAAATAATTTTTTTGTATAACACGTTTAAGCATTGACTTTTGAAATTTATTTAATTATCAAGTTAATTACCATAAGTTATTGGAACACAGTGACTATAGTCTATCTTTGAATGGCGCGAAGTAATAAATGCTCATTAAATATGCAAAACGCATACCGGGGCATCAAGAACAATTTAAACACCACCCCTTAAAATCTATTGTGTTTACATTAAAGGATCCAGGTAATGAGCACCCTTTAGGTAAGCCCACCCTGAATTTATCGCAAGCTATTGTTTTATTTAAGGATTGACCATTGTTATTGGGAAACTCCCTTAGCCAGGAACGTGTATTGTGGGAGTTTTTAAATTAAAAATCTTAACCATGCCTATTCTCCTAAAATTGTATTATATTATATTCGTAAGTATTTATAACATATAAAAACATGTAAAAAATCATATTAACTAATACATAACAATGTGTGGTACTATTTTACATAATATAATTACAAGAACAAGATAATCAAGATATAATATAGAAAATTATACAAACAAAGGATTTTCAAAAATCGAATAATACTTTGTCGTTATGGCTTAATCATAATCCGATTCGGAAGATGAACTTTTATGAACATCGTTTATAATAAGCGGTTAAACCATTTATTCGAATAGTATATCTACCTACCACGTTTTGGCTTCTTCTTCCATCACATGATCGATACACTTTTTCCACAAGGAGGGAGTCTGAGCACAGATGTTCCTCGTAACTTTGTCATTTCATCGACTATATATTTTTTGAATGCATTTTTATGTAAATTGGCTAGCATCAATAGTTCTTTTTTTAAGGAATCCAATGGAAATTAAATTTGTCTTAAACTTAGCCGTTCTGTCATTTCACTTTTACGCCACGCACTTGTCGGTAATTTTTCCGTCAGCCTAGAGTGATAACTTGCATTATCCAATACAATTATTGCATCTTTTGGTATAAGATCCATCATTTGCTCGAACCATTCTTCAAGGACATCGGCATTGATATCTTCGTGATAGTCTCCTGTATTTTTAGATTGGAGCATCAGTAGGCCACCTTTAACGAAGCCTTCAGAACTTCCAATATGGGTTATGGTAAGTCGATGTCCTTTTCCAGATGGCGGTCTTAATCTTGGGGACAGTCCTTCCAAAATAGCTAGCCTTGAACTTTCAATATTTTCATCCTGCCAAAATTTCATCACAATGTGGCTTTCATTTAGCCATGTTTCGTCTAGGTAAAATATTTTTTTGCTTTCTTCTCTGGCTTTTCGGATGCTTTTTAAGTAATTTCTTTTCCAACAGACGAAATCGCTTCTGTCTATTAAAATCGATTGCCTATTAAGGCCCGTATCCAGAAATTCGTTTCGGGGGGGGGGGGGGGGGCTCAAGGACGAAAATCATTCAAAAATGTGGACTTATTTCAATTAATTCAGAGCAAAGCGAATTACACATTAAAACTTAAATCATTATTTTCAAATTTCGGGATTTCGGGGGGGGGGGGGGGCCGGGCCCCTCGGGCCCCCCCCCTGGATACGTGCTTGAAAAAACATAATAGGCTACTATGTTTTTTCCAACGAAAACCCATTTTTTTTACTAATTTCCAAAGCGTATTTCTACACATAAATGGGTAGTCCTGGTCTTCTCGGATTGAGGACAAAATTTTGTCCAGCGTGGAAATTTCTTTTTTTAAAAAGAACTTTTCGCCTTATTCTCTGCATTAAAACGTCATCCAGCTCAAGTTTTGTTCGTCCTGGAGAAGTTTTTGGAGGTTTGACGCCAACACTTTTTTCTTTTTTTAAAAGCTTACCTATATATTGTTGTTTTCTCAACGTTTAGCATATCTGCTGTAAATTGCACTGCATTATCAACACTCAAATCCGCATTCTTACTTTTAATAGAACCGTAAAAATTAACAATTTTTTTTCCATTTACTGTACATGAACCGACTCTAGGGCGTTTAGGCAATTGTTAAAAATTTTCCATATTAAATTAAAATAACACTGATATTTACTTTACACTTTGACCAAAGAGTAACCCAACTAATAAGAGGCGAAAGCTTTGTCGGCTTCTTTGATGTTGATGTACCCAAATTCTGTGACCTTGATACCATCAGCTACACAGTAAAAAATAGGCTACATTTATAGGATAAAAATTTATATTCGAATACGGTCTACACGGGAAAAAAATCGGTCCTGTTACAGGCAACAAGCCAGGATTTACATCTAAAAATATGATTAAATTAATTGAATATTCAATATCTTTTAATGCAAATAGTATTCAAACTTAGGCCTGTTTTGTGTAACCTTATTTCATCTTATTCATATAGCTAAATCCCTAGTCCTTATGTACGTAAAAAAGCATGCTTGCTTCCAGTTCACTTTAAGATCATTACAAAGTTAAATACGATAAACTAATGTTGCATAAACCCAGCATTGCTTTAATACAAAATTGTTGGTTTGGTTGGTAATCTTGTTTCTATTCATTGTCTATTCAAAAGGATTTTTTTTAATGATCAATTTGTGTAAATGCTTACCACTTATATTTAATATAAATAGATTAAGTCTTTCTTCACATACCTCCCTGTATCCGTTGGAAAACTGAAAAATGAAATTCCTTTGCCGGTTCTGTTAGACACCCACGGTAAGCACACGATGTACCACCTTTAAGCTTCGTTAACTACCGACACGTCACAAAACAATACCTAATAAGTTTTGGAAATAAATAAATATTGAATATTGATTGAACTGTATTTCGCGTTTGGTGGAAGGGGACGTCCCCGGTAGAGTAGTTTTTGTGTTTTTTGTCCGAGTTTTTTCTTTAGTATTTTGTTTATGAATGTTGTTGGATAGCCGTTGTTTTAAGTTCAATCAGATGTACAGGTCATACAAGCCAAAAAATCTCCAAAAAACTCAAAAACCATAAACTTATCCCCACACAAGTCAATAAAAATTGCCTAGGTAAATACATAGCTAATTCAAAAATTGAAAATAAAGACAAATTAACACATAGCGGGGTTTACCAAATACAATATGATGACTGTGATGCAATCTATATAGGTCAAACAGGTAGAAACTTTAAAACTAGGCTTAAAGAACATAAACATCCATTTAAAAAAATAAAAAATAAAACGAATAGCGGACCGCTGTATAATAAATAACCACTCAATATCCAACAAAATAAAACTGATATATATATTTAACACAAGGGTAGAAAACTCAACCTATTAGAAATATTAGCAATCAAAAAAGCCTTAAAAAATCGATGTAATGTTGTTAACAATCAAATTGAAATACCTTCAGGTGCCAATCTAATACTTAATAGCCTAATAACTTAAGATAAATATGCAATAAACACTGTCAATAATTACCAACGAAAAAACCCATAATTATTATACAAAATATCATTTTCTTAATTTTATTACTTAGATGTAAATACCTCTATAATCACACCTGTAATTTAGTTGTACCTTTTAAGGACTACTTTAATTTCCTCTACTATGGAATATCCATTTCACCAAGCATGTAGCCCATCACAATCAATCAAATATTACAGTTTATAAATCGGGATTTAAAGTAATTCATTCGTATTTCTGGGTCACCTGGATGATGTTTCTGTGAGATAATACTTATTTTGAAAGGCTTGTAATTACTAGCTTTTAAAACTCGTCATGCTTTCATTACCGAACAATAGCAATCACTTCCCATCATCCCTGCGGTACCGTCTTCATCCCGCAATATATCCGTAAGCTCTGTTAATCGGTCGAGCAGCAATGGCATATGTGTTTATTATCAAAATACTCGCAGTATTAAGAGTCGTACAGCCGATATTTACAATTGTTTAAATTATTTTGAATATGATATTGTTGCGTTGACCGAAACATGGCTTGATTCCACGGTAAACGATATCGAAGTCTGCCCTAACAATTTTAATCTGTTTCGTCGTGATAGAGATTTTGCAGCTGCTGGTTGTGGTCGCGGCGGTGGTGTGTTGCTGGCGGTAAGTGAACGATTTTTTTGTGAGCCTCTTAATTTGGATCAGGTTGTCGTGAATATATCGAGATTAATTGATTTAGTGGAGTTAAGGTATCTTGTGATAGAAAAAGCTTATATATTTTATTGTTGTATTTACCACCGAATCTAGGAATTGATGAATATCATAGATTGTTTGAATTTTTATCTTCATTAGATTTTTTAAATAACGCTGACACACTCATTTTAGGAGATTTTAATATTACTAATTACGCAAATTTTTTCATACGTAATGAAAGATCAGATAATTTTGTAAATGCTATAAATAACTTCTTTAATCTGACACGACTAAATCAGTTTAACTATGTCTTAAATACTGATGGCAGACTGTTAGATCTTGTCGTTTTTAACAGGCACTGTAGTGTCAGTGAGTCGGATATCATTCTCACTAGGATCGACGACCCTCACCCTCCTTTATCGATTTTATTTCCCTACAGCATCAGTATTAACTCTAATGCTCTCATCCCTAAAAATCAGGCAGGTCAGTATAATTTTCGTCGAGCTGATTACCCGATTATGTACGAGTTACTGCTGGATATTGATTGGTCTTTTCTGAACCACTTGGCCGATGTTGACCATTGTTGTAAACTATTTTACGATAAAATTTATAATGTATTTGAGATTTGTGTCCCGAAGTTCGGCATATTGAATTGTCGTACCTACCCCCCATGGTTTACGATTAACATTAAACGCGATATCCGACTTAAGACCATTGAATGGCGGAAATATAAGCGAACTGGCGACGGTATAGCTTATGAAAATTTCTCTCGATTAAGGCGTCAAATTAAGACTGAAATTGACGAATCGTATAGGGTGTATATGCTTGGAATCGAGCATAGCGTAAATCAGGATCCTAATAAATTCTGGGCGTTTGTTGACTCTAGAAGGGGCTCTGTGGGAGTTGCTCGTGGAATGCATTTTGACAACACTACGCTACAGAATTCTGAAGATATTGTCAATGCGTTTGCTGATTTCTTTGGTCGCTCATTTCTGGTATCTTCTGGCTCCTCCACAGATGATGATGTGTCGAATATATCCACATCTACTATTAATATTACCAGTTTTAATGAGACTGAAGTTTTCAACGCAATTAAGCTGATTAAACCCAAATTAACCGCTGGTCCGGATAAAATTCCTGCGCTTGTCATCAGAGACTGCGCGGGAGTCTTCGCACGTCCTCTATCAATCATATTTAACAAGTGCCTTAATCTATGTAAAATGCCAAACATCTGGAAATGCTCCAAGGTTTGTCCAGTCTTCAAAAAAGATGATAAAACTGATATCTCCAACTATAGACCAATTTCAATAATTTCAAATTTTTCCAAAGTTTTCGAGTTACTGTTACATGGCGTTATCTTTTCAAATGTTAAAAATTCTATATGTCCTGCTCAGCATGGATTCCTTAAGGGTCGATCGACAACCACTAATCTAATGTGTATTACTCAGTTCGTGGCAGAGGCAATTGACCAGCGCCGCCAAACAGACGTTATATATACTGACTTCTCTAAAGCTTTCGATCGGCTTGATCACACCATTCTATTGCAGAAACTTCAAACTTTTGGATTTTCAGACCCATTACTGTTATTCTTTAAATCATACCTGGAGGATCGACAACAGTTTGTGGCTTATGGTGGTGTTAGATCCACAGATTATATTGCTACTTCTGGAGTACCCTAAGGCTCTATTCTGGGACCACTATTTTTCACGCTGTTTTTTAATGATATTGTCGATAAACTCTCAGTTCATTGTCTGCTTTATGCTGACGATTTAAAGTTATTTTCTGCAGTCTCTAATGAGGCTGACTGCCAGGTCCTACAGCGTAATCTGGATATTTTAAACGACTGGTGTATTGAAAGCAGATTGAGTTTGAATGCCTCAAAATGTAATGTTATGACGTTCACGAAAAAAAATGTCCCTCTTTTGTTTGGCTATAACATCAATGGTAAAACTTTAAAGCGACCCGAAGTGTTTAAGGATTTGGGGGTCATCTTTGACAGTGAGTTGTCTTTTATTCCTCACATTGAACATACCGTCTCCGCTGCATATAAATTACTTGGTTTCGTTTTACGCACAACAAAAGATTTTCAAAATACGGTTCCACTTAAAACTTTATTTTTTTCTTTCGTTTTATCTAAGCTGGAGTACGCATCACTTATTTGGTCTCCTTATTATAATATCCACATAAATTCTATAGAGTCGGTACAGAGGCGATTTGCTAAGGCTCTATGGTTCAGAGTCGATGGTGTCTATCCGATTCAGGGTTTTCCCCATGAACAGCTGCTGCAAAGATTTTCGCTTATAAATTTGGATAGAAGACGTGATTACCTATCTCAGTCGTTTTTGAGCAAGCTTGTCAGCGGTCATATTGTCTGTGAGGAGTTGTTGTCTAAACTAAATTTTAGGGTTCCTACTTTAAATTCTCGCAACACAGATACTTTCTACCTACCACCGTTCCGTACCAACGTTTTTAAGTTTGCACCTATTAACTCGATGTGCGGCTGCTATAACTCCAATGCTAATGCCTTCGACATTTTTGCCTGCAGGTTGAGCGCAATCAAGAGTCACTTTTATCGATGACTGACTTTTTGATGTTTAATTTTCCTTTTTCTTTATGATTTTGTTCTGTATAAATCTTTTGTGTAATATTGTGTAATAAATCATATTTGTGTAGTTATGTAAGTAAATTAGGTAGTTTGTAAGTTTTGTTCGTACCTACCTGTTTTGTAATTGGGTAACTGTTAAACAGTGTATGTATAAATAAATAAAATAAATAAATAAATAAATAAATGTGGTTTACGGACGGAAGATTAATGGTACTTTTTATTTGTCTGGTAGAAGAAGAAGAAGGATTATTGTTTACCTTAAACGGGTTGTTAAGAACTAAATTATGAAAAAAATTTTTTTAATTTTTATAAGCTTAATTTACCTTATTTATGATTTGACCCCTTTCTCAGTTAGTTACCCGACTTCCGTATTTATTTCGGGGTTTTAGAAACAACCCATAATGGTCGAGTTTAAATGAATTACTGCCTTATTTCTTTTGCGAAATTAACGTTTAACCAAGGGTTTCAAGAAACATGCCTTAGGTATTTTATTAAAAAATTTAAAAAATCCAGATTCGTATTTAAAACTGATAATAGAATATAAATGTGCCCCAATAAAGTGTCATTTGTTTACTTTTATCTTTTACAGTTAAGACGCAAACTGACAAAGTGTTTTTGACATTCTCTCGGTTTCTTTCGAATATCGCCGTACTCGGATTCTAAAGCTGGATTTATAAACTCGAAAAGTTGGTGAGGTTGAAGTTATGATCAAGTTTGTGAGGTTAGATATTCCGAACTCCGAGCATAAAAATTGGTTATCTCGAACTACCCGGGAAGTTTTCGAACCTTACATGAGCTTTACATGAACAACATGAACGAGTGTATAAATGGAACTGAGTGTTCCCTTTAGTTTAAATTGAACTCCTATTTCCGACACCAACTGAACCTCAACCTAGCCAACTTTTCGAGTTTATAAATCCAGCTTAAGAAGTTTCTGGATTATTATTAAGCATCAAATTACGTAACTTTGCTCCCATTTAACAGTTTTCGTATCTGTTACGGTTTACGATATCCCTGTAGTGATAGACGAATTTGTTACACCCTGTATAGGTATCAGAACTATTTAACCTTTGACAAACAAACAAAACAGATAAGGATTCTTTAAAAATAACTATTAATTGGCATATTAGAAACTAATAAAATTCGGTGTGTCACTCCCATCATACAATGACCTTCAAAAAAGTCTAGTTCAATTTTGATAGAAAATAATAAGGGAGTCAATACTTAAGGCTAGCAAAATTTACAACAAATTTCCTATGGCCTGTCGGTAGTGCACCACCCGGTATAAAGAACCTCGCAATTTTCGATTTATGTCAACTGAGTATTAAATAATAATAATAATAATATATTCTTTATTTTTTTTTGTAAATATGTATATAACAAGAGAAAAGTTAAATAATTATTTATTATCAAACAGCATTATATGTTCATACAACTTGTGAATTTCACTACGAAATATTAGTTTATTTCCTAAATATACTGGATCGGATGATTTTAGCTAAAAAATAATGACACGCAACAAATATTTAAACAAATTATCCATATCTAACCACTTAAGTAGCTTAATACGCCGCTGTATATTTTATATAAGGCCTTTTTTCATCACAACGTGCAAGTTGAAATCAGTTTTTGGTTATATTATAATTGTGAGTTGCTTGTCGTAAAACATATTCCATTGTGTGTGGATTATCGGCAGGAACCTAAAACAATTTGACATTATATCAGATGAATATGCTAGAAAGGTAGAAGTGAATGTTTTTGGGCAAATGAATTAAAAATACTTATAATGTTTTAGGGTCCATACTCATCCTTAATACCCCAAGAGCATGGATAACTATAATAGTATTTTTCAGTTTAGAAAGACATTAGTTGAAGTTAAAGTTTTCTAGCATGTCACTTTCTAGTTATTAAAGAAGGCAACGCAAAAATCAAAAGAAACTTGTTAAAAACAGAATCGTATTCGGGCGTATTTTATTTATATCGTTTGCTGATTGTCATCAAACTGTCACATTGATTGTTCCCATGTAGTAGCATTCCGCAAAAGTGTTGACACAGTTTCTTCCTGTGATAATAGCCGCGTTCGGCAAATACATCAGACCGCTTAGATTTGATCTGAATCGTTCGTTTATGACATCTGGATGTAGGGGAAGTAAATGTCAACCGTTCGGCAATTAAAATCTGAGCGCTCTGACGATGATCTTTTTGCTCGGAGTTTTTAATCGGATGAAAGCGATTAATCTCAAATCTCAGCCAGCTGAGTTAGTGAGGTTAGGTTTGATTTGAAGTTTGTTCTTAGTTTTGGTTTGAAATTTGCTTTGGCGAGGACATTGTAAGAAAGTTAACTTTAAAAAATGAAGGAAATAGAACTTTATGATGCGGAAGAACAAAAACGGTTTACCATATTGGTGGCAGACGAAAATTTACCAAAATCTTTACGTCTTCCTCATCATCGTCTTCAAACATAAGTTGATAGCAAAGAGGATAGGACAGTTGATGGCCTCCTTCAATTAGGGCCAATACAACAGTAGGAATACTCATTTTTAGTGGAAAAGGGGAAAATAGGTTATATTTCTTGAATGAAAATAAAGTCGTTTTTATTTTTGACTTTGACAGAGATCAGTTGTTTGGTACCGTTCTTTTATTACAAATTTCTCCGACTGATCTGTGATCACGTGACAAAAAATCAATTCAATCGCAGATGTATTTGCCGAACGCAGCTAATATAATTAGGATAAAAATTAGAAAATTTTGGATTACGATCCCAGTACCCGTGGGAAGAAGAAATGAAGTAAACGTGGCAAAGGGGTAAACAATTTTTTTGACTCAAAAAATAATAGGTATATGTTATAATTATTGCTAAAAACTGACTGAACAAGTGGACAAAGAACAAAAAATATATTAAATAAATACAAACGAGCTAACGAACATAAACTATGATTTCGGCATTATACCACATCTACCTTATACAGTCGAAACAGTGCGTCATAGATAAACGACCAAGAGGCAACGTGATTTACAACACCGCATCTTTATTTAGTACAGCCTTAAAATGAATAAAAACATAGAAAAGCGTCTCCTGCGTTGCGCAATACGACTCGAATTGAAAGTAACGTGCTAGATAGAGACAAAAGATACTTGGAGGGTTGTTCATTGATGTCAAAGTCATCGTTTGGAGCTGTCTACTTTAATTTTTTTTTAAACCTTTTTGTGCATTGCAATTCATTTTAATCCTATAAACTGTTATATTTTCAGAGCAATTTGTATCGTACTTTCGTGTTGGCGGTAAGTAATTATGGATATTTGTTATTAATATTAAGTTCGAATGCTAGCCACGAAAATTTTGACGTTGATTAATTTAGACTTTGTTTTGATTTTTTGAACCTTTTTCTTTTTAAACTAGTATTTTATCCCGCAGTATCCTAATTCTCGGAAAGCATCAAGTCTTCTGTGGGCGTGAAAGCGTGCTGTATGCTAATAATATTAAATTCACGTCTGCGAAAATCGTTAATCGGTAGCTTTGCAATAGGTTTGCGGCTTCGGGAGTATGTGAGGTGGGATCTGTGATGTTTTGACCGACAACGGGCAAACATCACTTGAGAGCTTCAACGGTCGCTTCTCGTTGGTTGGTCCACATATGATAGGTAGACGTTCCAGACCACAGCCCTGTAGCACCATATACAACTCAGTGTCATGTTAGACTTTAACGTAAGCAGATTCACGTGGCTGAGAACAATAATAGCACGTGTTTTGATCTGACATGTTTGTCAGGCAATGTGATCTTCTAATGTTAAAGTATTTGATATTTTGGGGACGCGTGCCCGGTAACAGAGATTACCTACTATTCTTTTAAACGTACAGTAAAAGTAACGTGAACTAACCTCAGTATTCTGCAGTTGGCGTAAATACGTGAAATATTCCGTTCTATACAGAACATGTGTTTCAAATAACCCTCGTGATATTCAGACGGAAATGAGGCTGTAACTAATTCGAATTGTGATTCATTATCTACGGTAAAAACCAATGAAATCCTAACGGTCTCTCGGTGCAGTGCTTTAGGGCTGTTAAGATGATGTATTCGTGTTTAACAATGTAAAAAGTGTAATATTGTAAGGTGGCCAGTAGTGGAAGAATAAAAAGACATAGCCAAATAAGTTGTGTTTAATTTGTCTAGCAAAAATAAAACGAATCAACCTTATACTGTGGGTGATACAGTGTCTATGTGAGGCCAGGACGAACCCCTAAACCTCTAAAACAGTTTTATTCACGTGGAAGTTGTTACTCATTGCCGCCAAATACGGCCAATTGTACCGCCAAATACGGTATAATCGAAGGACCAGGAATAAATCCAATTTACTCCAAAAAAATCGAAATTATGAAGTCGCTTGCCAACAAAGTTTCCACCTACCTTGTGGCTTTTTTGTGGCATCTACTGCTTTGGATCCAAATAATACCAAATTTATGACAAATTCCGGGATCGGTTTTTAAAACTACAATTCGAACTCGCCGGATATATTTCTCTCTCTCCGGAAGTTGTTCCTCTTGTTTCCTAGCCACCTATTATGTGGAATAGCATGGTTGACAATTCCGCGGCAAATTCAAATAATAACGCGGGAAATTTGAAATGAAACCAATGCGTAACAGAAGTAATGACGTACAGGCAATGAACCACCGTTTCGACTTTACACAATAAATAAACACATTCCAAGTTAAGTACTTCCTAACATATTTCGTTTGACCTAATGACTGCAATAAAACCCCTCATAAACTCGACTTTTGCAGAGACGTATTAACACACATTTATTTTTAATGCCAGTTTATAGTAACAATATATAGGTACATTACTTGATTTGTTATCAAAATTAATACTGTCTAATTAAGGTTTTCTAGAAACAACTTAATTATTAGGATATTTCTCAAAACTTCTTAGTTACAGGTACCTGTTTATAGACCTTATCCATGGTGTTTCCTAACTACGGTACGAAACTTCAGAGGGTGATACGTAACGTCGTTTTAAGAAAAAAAGTTCCTATGAACATATTGTCCGGAGTTGCTTCGTTTCTGGGATTCTGGTTGAAGTTTAAAAAAAAAACGGTCTTAAATATCCTTAAACCGATTTGGTTGAAATTTGGTTTAGTTATTTGAAGTAATAAGGCGCTTATTTAGCCCTAACTAGATTGAAATTATTAGGTCCGGTGGCGTCTCAGTGGGCACCACAGCCAATTATTATTGAGAAGGTATTTTTGAACGTGTCAGACAATCAATGACAAATCGATTGCAGTCGTGCATTTTATCAGAAGGCGGACATTTTGCTCATTTACTGTAAAGTCGAAATCGTTTATTTTTTATTTTTGGTTGTTATTTTATGTTGTCCATGGATGGCTTTTAGAATGAGTTAAAGTGATTTTTATTTTTTTTGTCACAAACGAAGCCAGGTGTGAAAAAAACACGAGACTAAAAAGTTGTATTTGTAGTTGCTTAATCTGAACAAATAAAAAAAAAACTAAGAAAAAGGCAGTGGCGTACTTTTTCCTCTCAATAATAATTAGCTGTGGTGCCCACTGAGACGCCACTGGACCTAATAATTTCAATATAGGTAGGGCTAAATAAGCGCCTTATTACTTCAAATAACTGAACCAAATTGAACCAAATCGGTTTAAGGATATTTATGACCATTTTTTTTTAAACTTTAACGCCCTGTATCTCAGAAACGAAGCAACTCCGGACATATGTTCATAGGAACTTTTTTTCTTAAAACGACCTTACGTATCACGCTCTGAAGTTTCGTACCGTAGTTAGGAACACCCTGTATAAATAGTAAACATAATATTCGAAATAGATAAGTACCTATCTATTTTACTTTAAAACAGTATGCAACAGGTTATTATTAAAAGTATGTGGGAATCTTCAACTAGGTAATGCGATATCTAGCTACCCTAAACATTCCAGGAAGCATTTATCTTCTGACGCCAAGCGATCGTGAAAAATGTATGTGAATCGTTATTAAAGAGTAATTCAGTAATTCCATAATCGTTAATCCAAAAAAAAAAAAAATAATTCTTGAAAACGTCAGAAAACATAGGACAAGACATCTAAATAAATAAGCACCTTTTCAGAAATTTTGGTAATATTAATTAACAAGGAAGGTGTAAGTACTTATAAGTATATTATCTTATGAAAAGAGAAAGTACGATTTCAAGGCATTCCACAATAACACAATTCTGTCAATAGCAGGTTGTGGCGGGTTGGAAACGCTGAACCGCGGAAGTATGCGGAACGCCGAACATGAAATTGAACGGCGAGACATCTATACCATAGATCAAGCTATACTATAATATCTATAACTGATCATATAACTTACCTTCGATGCCACGCTGCTGTAGCTGTGCAAAATTTCGATTCAATTCAATTGGTTAGGCAACGATCACAATATGATAATAGTAGAAAAGGAGAACATTTCGGTGAAGAAGAGGAGGAAGGACTCAACGTCTTAAAGAAGTTGGCAACCCTAGTAGACATGCATAATTTTAAAACCTCTTAACTTATTTTCCTTTATTTAAAGGTGTTGTCGTGTTATTCCGTACACGACAGCGTTGAAATGAGAAATGTACATCCAGTGGAAGTTTCAAGCTTGCTATCTTTTCACTGCTTTACCGAAGACGAAATCCTCAACAAGTTAACTAATTTGGACACATCTAAAAAAAAAATTATCCTGATGGAGTTTACCCAATTTTGTTAAAGAACTGCAGTATATTCTACATTGTTCCAGAAATCTTTCAACAGCGAAATTTTTCCAGATTTTTGGACGTACTCAAGCCTGGTTTCAGTTTTCAAGGCAGGAGACAAAGGAAACATTGAAAGCTATCGTGGAATTTCTCTACTTTCCATTATCCCTAAAATATTCGAAGCAATTATAAGCGATTTAATTCTCAGTGCATACAAACATTACATAATAGCTGAACAGCATGGATTCTACAGGAAACGCTCAACATCCACTAATTTACGAGTTTACCATAACTATCTAGTGTCCACTCTAGAGGCAGAAAAACAGGTTTACTTTATCTACGCCGATCTGTCAAAAGCATTTGACAGTGTTTGTCCCCAGCTGCTTCTAAGAAAACTTTCTAATATTGGTATCTGTGGGATATACCTCAAGTGGATAAGATCTTACTTGACTGAGCGCAGCAAGCGTATTACTGTGTGCGGCTCTGTTTCTGGCGATGTGTTGGTAGCATCTTCTGTACCTCAAGGGTCCCATATAGGCCCAATCTTCTTTTTATAAACGATGTTCTTCGGTGCTTCGAGAACTCATCCTGTCTCTTGTATGCGGATGATCTAAAATCTTATTACGGCGTCTTCTCACATGACAATCGCTTACCATCAGATCTGGACAATTCAGTTGAGTGGTGTAACGATAACAACTTACAACTAATGTTAACAAGTGTAAAATCTGGCGATTTTTTAAATGTATCAATCCTCATAAACAACCGTACTCGATCATTAATGTGAATTTAGAAGAGGTATGTCATTTTAATGATCTCGTTGTAATTTTTGATTGTAGTTTATCCTTTTCCCTACACATAGACAGCATTATTCTGAAGAATTTTAGATTGTTAAGTTTTATAAAGAGACATACTAGGCACATCTAGGATACGAAGGCTGTAAAAGCTCTCTACAACTGTCTGGTTCGTAGTATCTTGGAATTTTGCTCCGTTATTTGGACTCCTTAACTCCGTATTATCAAAGAAACTTATGCAGCTAAAAAGTTTCTTTGGTATTATCAATGCCATATAAATAGGCTTGAACGGTTACAAAACAAATTCGCAAAATATTTATTATATATAATGTATATAATAACAGAGACAAACATCTTTCCTTTATATCGCGGTTTCGGTTCACAGAAACCGACGATTGGCTTTCAGCGCCACCTGACATTAGATACCTGCTTATGCGGGTTCCATTCCAGCGTTTGGTCTTCTCTAAGACCTCGCTGGTCTGGTTGGGTGGATAGCTTTATAGCCTTGCCGAGGAGCCGTAATACGGCGAAACGCGTCCAAGGATTGGGTCAACAAAGGACAAGGGACAAACATCTTTCATTTATTATATATAAATTCAATTTTCCTTATCAAAATGTCTCCTACGAAACTAGACTACTCTTATGTGATCTGGATCCTTTACAATACCGTAGGAGAAAAGCTCTTTTAATATTTGTACATAAAACTGTAAACGGTTTGATTAACTGTAATAGTCTATTAAGTGCAATGTTATTTCGTATTCCTGTACGGCGAGATAGGCAGTCTGAATTATTTTTTGAACAAACTCACAGAACTAATTATGGACGCACTGCTTTTATTGAAAAACTATTGAATAATTATAATAGACACTAAAAAGACAATCCTAGTCTAAAGTTTTATTCTGTTTTTGTTTGTAGCTTGTAATTTTATAATATTTGTTATTTATGTACCATTTGGAATTTAATTTCTGTAGTAGTAAGGTGAGTTGAAGGAGTTATCGGGGGGCCAGAGCTATCACGAGCTCTGATCTCCGCTTACTCTCCCTAGGCTTGCCTGCCTCGATCACCTGCGGTCCATTCCGCAGGGTCTCGCCATTAACAGCAAACTCCGCTATTCACATGGAGTCGGGTATGTGGGTTTTTAGAAGGTTTTGGGAGAAATATCTGGGGATGGAGAAGGGGTGGTGTGTGTAGCTACACCTAAAGGAGTTGGTGTCGGGGACATTTGTGTCGGTGCGGGGCACCTATGTCATAGTTGGAAGCTTGTCTGATGAGCGGGTTAGGGTGAGTGAGGGTAGCGGTGATGATTTTAGTTCCTCCTTCGAGGAGGTATTGTGTGAGGGGGGTGTGTTTGATATCTCGGTGTAGATCTACGTTACGAATGGGATGTAGCGATTCTCAAGGGATTGGAGAAGGAGTTTGTTTTTATGGCTAAGGGCGCTGCGTCGATTGAGCAGTGGGTATATTTGGCTATAGAGGAGCCTGGCTTTATTGGCGGTGTTCTGAATATGGAGGTACCAATGGAGGGTTTTGTCGAGGGTGATACCGAGGTATTTCACTGTGTCGCGCCATCCAGGTTGATCACGTCGAGGGGTGGCTGCCTTCTACGAGCAAACTGGATTGTTTTGGTTTTATCGGGGTTTAGACGAGGTTTCCAGTTTACATAGTAACTGGAAAATTCGTTTGCTGCTTCTTGCAGTTTTCGCATGACTATGCGTGGACTCAGTGACCTTACGACGAAGGCGGTATATCATCAGCATAGAGGGCTAGGGTGTTGTCGGGGGCTTTGAGAATGTCGTGTATGTGAATGTTGAAGAAATGTGAGGAGAGGACTGCGCCTTGAGGGACGCCGGATTCTAGAGTTCGGGGGGTTCAGAGAGAGTCGCGAATGTTGCGCTGGCTTAATTTAATTTCTGTAGTGTATTGTACTGATAAATAAATAAATTTTGTCGGTTAACAGACTTCTCCGCATTTTAATTAGTTACCAAGGATCTTTTCCCTAATCAACATAAACGTATAGGTACCCAAAATAAAAGTAACAAGTAACTAGAAACCTGAACTAACTTCTTTCTAAACTGAAAAATACTATACCAGATAATTTTATCACAGATTTCGAAAGAACGTTTACTTGACAATAGTCGGATGCCTTAGGGAGAGGGCTGTTATCAAAAAGTAGCGTGCTTGAGTTATTTATCAATGTTCGATGGATATTCGTTGAGAAAATTTAATGACATTTTGAATTGTAACGATTACAGAAGTATTAAACATGTTTTGTTCCATGGTAACGTATAACATAAAAGTGATCATCTATCCATGAACTGTTACTAGTGTAATGTTATTGTCATTGGTTGCTTTTACATACGTGATTACAAGTAGACGGAATCAATTCGACTATTGCTACGTCAAAAATTTTTCCATAGAATCAATTTATACTGAAACTGTGGAATGCCATCGCTAAATTCATATAAAAAGGCGTAAAAAAAAGCCTATTGAAGGAAAATATTTACCGCGTGGCCTGCTCTATTTATCCAATAAAAATTAAAATTTCCATAACTTTTCACAAAACCCTCGTATACGTCATCAACTATGATACCAGTCCTATCGGCTTGTCTCCATTTTTCAGCTCCAGCCCATTTAAGTTGGTTTACCCATGCGATAGTACCTAAAAAAATAGTAGTGAAATACAGTAACAGCAAATAATAATACCTAAGTCCAGAAAAACTAAATATTATTAAATAACATATTTTTCCGGCATTTCAACTGATCATCAACAATACGGAGCATTAACTTTTGTTTTACCTGGTGTATCCACTATAAGATCAAGCTGTCCATTATAAACAGTAACTTCAATATCGGTGGTATTCAAAAGTGTCTCTATAACATCAGTTACTGGCTTCATAAAGTCAACATTTACTGCTTTAAATACCAATTCACTTTGATCTCCCCATTGGATCGGTATTTCACTCAAATTTAGTGAAGTAGTAACGGGTCCGTTCATCAAAGTCAAAAGATCGGTATCAACATCTTCATGGTCAGTTATTGTAGTATCTAAAATTTACATAGGTGTAACAAAAATCAGTAGCGAAAAGATGCTAATTCTTAGTTTCTAATGGCATTAAAGCAACTTCACTATGAACTAAATAAACACACTGTGATGTTTCGGCTTCCTAGTGCCATCATCAACTTCTCGCTGTTGTATTCTTGTTTACGCAGTTTTTGAAAGTGCTTTTTATTACTTTCTCCATGAGGGATAAATAATTTTAAGAAAATCCTCAACAAAATCATTAGGTTTTCTTTATAAATTTTAACTTTGATTTTCAAATATTTATTGATTATGGTACTGTTAAAATTGCTCACAAAATAAAAGTTGTTAACGCGCTCATCCAATATTTTATGTATACCAAGCACTATTCAACCGACTAGAATTAACAAAAGAAATTTATAATACATATTCTGATACGGTAGTGTGTGTACACTTTTCTGGATTAAGAGAGAAACTAGAAAATTTTTTTGTGTTAAGTGTATGTTCTTCTATTATTTGTAGGGTGCTTTCTTTTCTGTTTTAAAGAAAGAAAATCGATTTGCAAGCACGCTACCAAGTGAAACACAAAAATAAAAGAAACTGTTAAATAATAGATAATAATGATTCTCAAACTGGTTCATTCCCAATGTTCCCTTTGTGTAATTTTATACGAATTTAATGTCTTATGTTAAAAGTTTCTTATACTGTCGTGTCCACATGTCCTACCCAAGTTTCATCAATGATTTGTTCCTGTTTCCTGAGAAAGAGGCACTAATGATGATCTAAAGTGAAAGTGAAGAAATGAAGACTAGGGTTAAAACAATTCCGTTTTAACCCTAGTTTTAATTTTAGACACTGACAACTGGTGTTAAATAGTCTACTTTTAATAGTTTGTAAATTTAAAAAAAATTGAAACCGACGATCTTTTTAAGAAATTTTAGATGAAATAAATGATTTGTGTCGAATTTTTTTAACTTACCCCAGTTCAATTTAGTGTAATCGACGTCTAATTTTTGTAACAAATCTATAGTCTGCTGGAAGTTTGTTGACTGCTTCCCTGAAAAATGATTTACATATTACGTCAAGCCACATAGGTTTGTTTCTAACAAATGTCTTAAAAATATGTTTCCTACTACTAATTTGAGTAATCGCCATTATTTACTTCATTTCTCTAATGAGAAGTAAAATTTCTCTATTCAGTGAAGTATTTTTGTTGTCGATATTTTTAGTAATAAATAAATTAGCTTATAGTGTACAGGACATTTTTTAAGTGCCTTACCCGATTGGCGATTTTCCTACTGGCTAAAATAAAAAACAAATCAGAAACTTCTTAATGACTTTTGACAAGGAAGCCAAATTTAATGTCAATAAATATATGGGTTCACAAATTTGACAGATACTACGCCATTTTGATTTTTTTTTAATGGCAACCCTCATAAATAATCACACGATTAAATTGCACTTGGCGATCCGATTTCCAAAACCTATATAGTTGTTGATATTTATTTTCAGCCGTTTCGGAAATACGGGGGTTACTAATTCATTTTCATCGATTTTGTCTTTTAGGCGTCTCACCTCTTTAATAAATAGACCTCCTGAGCTGAACACTTCAGTTTTTTTCGCAGTGACATAATTTCCCGTGACCAAGCTATCTACGCTATAATCAAATCCGACAATGTCAAAAAGTGACAGATACGACGCCGTTTTAAATTTTTTTAAATGGCAACCCTCATAAAGAGCCATACAAGTAAATTGCACTTGGCGATCCGATTTCAAAAACCTATAGTTGTTAATATTTATTTTCAGCCGTTTCGGAAATACGGGGGTTCCTAATTCGTCTTCATCGATTTTGTCCTATAAGCGTCTCATCTTTTTAATAAATAGACCTTCTGAGCTGAATACTTCAGTTTTTTTCGCAGTGACATAATTTCCCGTGACCAAGTATTTACGCTATAATCAAATTCGACAGATGTCAAACAGTGGCAGATACGACGCTATTTTGAATTTTTTTAAATAGGAACCCTCATAAATAACTACACAACTTAATTGCATTAGGCGATCCGATTTCAAAAACTTATAGTTGTTGATACTTATCTTCAGCCGTTTCGGAAATACGGGGGTTCCTAAATTGTCTTCATCGATTTTGTCTTTTAAGTGTCTCACGCAAAGTTTTTGTAATTTTATTTAAATTAATTTTATTATCTACAATTCGCTAATTTCTGAAAGACAATTACGCAAAACAAATAACAACGAATTTTAATTTCTATTTGTTTAAATTGAAAATTAATAATTCTTACTTTTCATTTCCTTCGCCTAGACATGCAATAGGAAATCTCAATCATTCTAGTGGCACCCAACTGCTTTTTGTTACTTCCTAATAGTCGGCTTGATATGAAATAAAGTGCCAAAAATATGTTAAATAAAATACTAAAATATTTTGCTATTTTAAGTCGCGGTAGTTTGTTGGAAGGGGTAAAAATAGAACATTTTGTTTAAAGCCAATCACTATAATAATAATAAATAATTATTCACTTTACTTGTTAGAGCTTGGTAATAGAAATTTAATAAAATTATTTAAAAGAGCATGTGCTTTTTCTTGTTGTTTAAATTATTTTGTATGTGGGATAACGTTTTCATTAAGACACAAGTTGCCAGCAAAAATTGGGATTTTTACCTTAAAAGGTCTACTTATTAAAGGGGTGAGACACTTAAAAGACAAAATCGATGAAGGCAATTTAGCAAAAACAGCTGAAAATAAATATCAACAACTATATGTTTTTGAAATCGCTAAATGCAATTCTCTCTTGTGGTTATGGATAAGGATGGCCATTTAAAAAAATTTTAAATGGCATTGTATCTGTCACTTTTCAACACCTGTCGTATTTTGTTATAGCGTGAAAAGCTCGGCCACAGGAAATTATGCTACTGTAAAAATAATTGAGGTTTTCGGCTTACAAGGTCTGTTTATTGGTTAGACACTTAAAAGACAAAATCGATGAAAGCAAATTAGGAACCCTCGTATTTCCGAAACAGCTGAAAATAAATATCAACAACTATAGGTTTTTGAAATCTGATCGCCAAGTGCAATTTGCTCGTGCGATTATTTAAAAGGTTGCCATTTAAAAAAAATCAAGATGGTGTCGTGTACGTCTGTCACTTTTTGATATCTGTCGGATTTGATTATAGCGTAAATAGCTTGGTCATGGGAAACTATGTTACTGTGAAAGAAATTGGGATGTTCGGCTTAGAATGTCTATTTATTAAAGAGGTGAGACACTTAAAAGGCAAAATCGATGAAGGCAAATTATGAACCCCCGTATTTCCGAAACGGCTGAAAATAAATATCAACAACTATAGGTTTTGGAAATCGGATCGCCAAGTGCAATTTACTCGTCTGATTATTTATGAGGGTTCCCATTAAAAAAAATATTCAAAATGGTGTCGTATCTGTCAAATTTGTGAACCTATATATTTGTTAACATTAAATTTGGCTTCCTTGTCGAAAATTATTAAGAAATATGAAATTTGTTTTTTATTATAGTCAGTAGGAAACTCGCCAATCGGGTGAGACACTTAAAAAAATGTCCCTGTACAACTACATTACCTACATAAAATTAATATCGAATGGATGTCGTTTCGGAGATACCCATAGACAAATAAGTCCTTGGAGTTACCAAACATTCCGAGTATAATAATTCTAAAATATTCGTTTAGTTTATGTATTATGTTATTTGAACTTACATTCCCTACTTTTAAATGAAAACGTGGCCTGTTGTTCCGTCAAAACATTGTAAAAGTCCACACTGGTAAGTCTGTTAATAACTACTTGCGTCCCTTGAAAATATCTTGTAGCTTCTGCAAAATTTCCGGCATCGACCACAGACCTGGCAGCTTCTGTGACTACCGAGAGCATATCAAATCCCTCTGGGTCTATAAATCCCTAAGATATAAATAATAGTAGTTATCTTACCAAGCCTGCCTATTTAATGGGATTTGAAAACTCAAACCGTGTTCATAATTTTTGATAATATGAATCACATCCTATTAAAAAACAGGTTAAAATGTTTACGTTATATTATTTTGGGTAATTAGATTGCTAGTTACGCATATAACAACAGTTTCATAAGTTTTTAATTTGTTAATAGGTACCTTATTACTTTTGTCTTACCTTATACTTACAAGATTTAGTAAGTACGACGGCCAACTTGTAAGTGAGTGAATTGGAGATATCCAGGCGTCTCCCAATCCTATGCCTCGAAAATTACAGTTGATTTTACCAGCTTTAATTTCCTAAAAAATGTTATAATATTCATTTTTTATAAGTAGTCCGTATCTTAGTGGTATGAATATTATTATGAACTTAAACACACAAAGTCTTATCCACAATAATTGTTTTTGTTAATCAATAGAGGGGCATATTTCGAGGGTATCATATAAGGTCTTATCACCAGCCTCGATAACACTCGTAAAGGGGTGAAATTATGTTAATAGTTTTTATTTGTTTACGCAGAAAAAAATTGAGAAAGAGGTTTGAAAAGTTTAAACTTTATATTATTATTATAAGGGAGAAAGTAACAATTATTTGTGAATGATTTCTAAAACTTACTACGGAATAGAAAAAAATTTATAAAACTTTATAATTGAGTTAAGTTAGTTCATAGTTATTAATAGTACTGGTTCGATATGAATACTAATACTAATAATACCACGAGGCGTCAGCCGAGTATTTTAATTACATAAGTTTCATTAACAAAGTTCATATCGAACGTGCACCATTTAAAATTTAATCTACGGTGGTCCAAATAGATTTTATTTGCATTTCAGACGAAGTAAAGTCCCTAGTTAGTGTCTTGAATGCTAAAGAAGCCCCGGGTTTTGACGGTTTAAGGCATGCGGCGTTGCGAAACCTACCAGACCGAGCTTTGCAGAATATAGCAAACATATCCCAGGCTATAATCGAAGAAGGCCATTTTCCGCGCTCCTGGAAGCACCCCAAAGTCATATTAATACAAAAAAAAGGCGAGGACCTGACAGTGCCATCGAGTTACAGACCGATTAGTCTGTTATCCAGCCTAGGGAAAATTGCCGAGAAAATAATTTGAAGTCGTCTAAATAACTTCGTGTTTGCACGCAACGGTTTGCCTAACTAACAGTTCGGTTTTCGGGCCGAACACTGCACAGTTAGGCAAACGACGCGTTTAACATCTAACATTGTAAAAGGCTTTAACAGGAGAGCGCACACGGGAGCGGTTTTCAGAATAGGGCGCTAAAAATTATCGCAGATGTCCCCAGGTACACTATGAATCGCATGTTGCACCAGGACTTTCGCATACCAACTATTAATGAGTTATTTTTAAAAATCATTACCACCTAGTACGGACGTTTCGGCATACCCACTTATTACTGACTCACATACGGGAGCGAGACAAAATGCGACCTACAAAGTACCTAAAGACTGGCTCTATATCGGTCTATATTAGAGAAGCACTAATAGTAGAGAGGCGCTCTCACCTTCCTAGATAATGAAAAAAGGCGCCAAGAATACGCAAATCAAAGTTTTCAATCATAACACACACGGCGCGGCATACTCAACAAAGAGGGAACAACAATTGTTTTGTGTACTAAGTGTATAATCTTTAAAATTTTTAGAAAAAGAGCAGAGCGCTTTCGGTCTTAGACCATCTTCAGTGCTTTTTCGTCAGGAAACAGGAACACTTCGTTGACAAAAATATTTTTTCATTAAGTGGGCCATCAACACCACAATGTAAAAACTGGTTACATAAAACAATTAACACGTAAAATTGTAAATGACAAACAATTGGGACGAACCACTTTTAAATTTCAATCAGTAACTATCATTTTTCGTTTCACGTGAGAACGTGGTTTCGAGTCGAAATTTGACGCTTATTTCGACGATTGTTGTTCCCTCTAAATTCAAAAAGTGTACACAGCCCCACCTTATCTTATCATACTCAACAAAGGCAATAGCCGATAGCAATCGTTTCTTTCATGCAAAATACCTAAAAAGAAGTCGAAGAATTAAAAGATGTCACAGGGATGCCCTGACGTAACACCCCATTCATGAAACAATGTGTTTGCATAGATTTAATTTATCTTATAATACCAAAAACGTTTCCATAAATTAAAATTATCAGGTGCCTATATCACGGTAACCGCGCTTGTTGATTATCGCAATTTTGACTTTGGCAACTGCATTAATGGCAACCAATTTTGTGCCATACGTTCAGCTTTAGTCAAAATCAATATTAACATGGGTGATTCTGATTCCAAGAGTGTCTGTCTCTTCGGATATTTAGGGCATTGCGCAAAACGTTGTCGATTCCCTACTTCCCGAAAAATCAAGCCGTACGAGTAGCAAAACTTGAAGATTGGTGTAAAGGGAAAAGTATTAAGAATTGCAGCAATGAAAAGGCTCTCCGTGCATATTTCGAACATCTTTCAGAACATAGCAAGCCTTCGTCGCTTTGGGTATATTATTTTATGCTATATTCAGTTATATTAGTGAAGAAAAATACTGATAATAGTAAATACGTCCATTTATTTGCGTTTCTAAAAAGAAAATCGGAATAATTTCGGTAAAAAAAATCAACCAATTTTTGCTGGAAGCCGCCAATAGAACTTATTTTATGATAAGATTTGCATTGATAGTGGGGCATCCCCAAGGTGCCTGCAGACGTACTAAATTAACAAATCTGCACCTACCAAATGTTGAAGATGAGGGATAAGGCCTTTATATTACCATTTACGAAAACAGAGATACCACGAGATTTTTTTTTTCACAAACGGGAATGTCGAAGAAATAAATATGGTGGAAATGGTTCTAAACTCGTATATTGATCAGCAGAAACAATTTAATTAAATTGTAGAGCAGGCCTTGTGTGTTTTATTTCATTAAATATTTTAGTCTAAATCTCTTAAAATAAGTACACCATTTTAAAAAGAATTAAACCTAAATTCTATTTTTAGTATGTACAGCAGCGTTTCTCAACCTGTGGGGCGCGCCCCCTAGGGGGGGGGGGGCGTGCTAAAATTAAATGGGAGGCGCGAGCATCATAACGAGAAAAAATAAGGAAATAAATATTATTAAGAAATATATTTAATTTACTGAAATAATTGCATCATTAATGCACAATGTATTTATTTAATAATTAACTTATTAGTGACTCCCTTGGCCCCTTGGGCCTGTCTTACAGAGCAAAGTTCTTAATTGATACTATAAGCTCTTTTTCTATATTTAGCTGCGATCTATATTTTGTCTTTAAAGCAGCCACCGCAGAAAATCCGGTTTCGCAAAGGTAGGATCTTAAAAATGGTAATAGTATACAAAATGCTCTTATTTTCAGTGCAGAAAACTCATCATCTGCCTAAAATTCATACAGTGATTTATTACTAAATTATCTTTTGATTTCGCCACTTGCCGTGAAATCTATAAAGTTGAGAGACCTTCGGGGGTATTTTGAAATGGGTCCCTAACCCACTCGTAACTTGCTATCAAGTTGAACTCAGCAAGAAAATACTTTTTAAAATTCTTTGCCAGTATGGTTAAATGAATTTCCATGGCTACAAAGACAACTTTCACATGATTCTTCATATTTGCAAATATTTTTAGGTGGTGTTTTGCTTCACATTTCTGCTCCACAATGCCAGTTTTCTACAAAAGGCATTAATTTTATCACTCGTATCCAACATATGTTTATTTACTCCTTGGAGTTGAAGATTAAAGGTATCTAATTTCTTGAATATGTCGACCAAGTAGCTCAATTTTATCACAAATGAATCGTCTCAAAACTTCTTGGCTTCCGGTCGGTTTTCCTCTTCATTCATCTCTTAATTCATAAACACGTTGCAGAAATCTCCCACGTGATAACCATCTTGCCTCGCAAAAAAATAGTAACTCGGAATGTACTGCACCCATATCTTTACAAAGTGCAGAAAATATTCTTTATTTCTGACCGGTATATTATTAGCTTATAACGTCTTAGTTACGCGGGAATTATAAGGGTCATAACTCCCTTGGGATATTAAGAAAAATTTGACATAAAATCAAACGATTGACATCTAATGTAAATTTGATTGTCATCTATTGAAACATTTATTCCACTTTAAAAATGAACAAAATGTTACTAAAATCGGTCAGAATAAAATTATCTATGTATCACTGGAATTATAAGGGTCTCAATTACCTCGGGCAATTGCTGTCCCTCGGGCCAAAGGCCCTCGGGACGTAAACTTTGCCCTCGGTAATTAAGACCATTATAATTCCCTAGATACATAAATAACTATTATTTTACGGGTATTATTTTTATATAATTTACTACGGTTACCACCGTCGCGTCGTTAGCACAATATTCAGACCAGTACTCATTTCTTAGGAAGATTTTTGTGTGAATTGCATTTGAAGATCCGATTTCAAAAACATATAGTTATTGATATTTTTCTTTCAACCGTTCCGAAAGTAAGGTTTCTAAACTGCCTTCATCGATTTTATCTTTTAAGTGTCTCACCCCTTTCATAAATAGACCTTTTAAGCTGGAAACCCCAATTTTTCTCACAGTAACATAATCTCCCGTGGCCAAGTTACTTACGCTATAATCAAATACGATAGACGTTAAGAAGTGACAGATACGACGCCATTTTTAATTTATTTAAATGGCCTTGCGTTTTGCGGTCGGATTTGAAATACATATATATACGATATTTGGTGCAATTCACTCTTGTGGTGGTGTTGTGGATGAGGGTTGTCATTTAAAAAAATTCAATTTGGCGTCATATCTGTCAAACTTGTGGACCAATATATTTTTTTAATTAATTTGGCTTCCTTGCGGAAAATGATTGAGACATGTGTGATTTGTTTTTTATTATAGTCAGAAGGAAAATCGCCAATCGATTGATACAATTAAAAAAATGTCCCGGTACATTAGACAATGATACACAGTACCAGTGGTGTAACTAAGTTGTAAGTATTTGCCCCAATTCTTTATCCCACAATACCTATACACTTTAACTTAAAACATAGCTCTTTAAGCGTCATAGGTTCTTACTTGGTCCAATAATAATGCAATATCGGCAGTCATTTTTCCTCCATATGACTGTCCAAAGATATACAAGGGAACTTGCCTAAAATCTGGTTTTTCATTTAGGAACCCATGAAGTAGAATAAGAAAATCCTGTGCTATAGCAGTATTGTTTGTGGCAAAAAGAGATATATCCGTTGGATCTTCAACATAGCTAAACCTAAAAATAAATTACGGGAATTAAAATAATAAAAAACGTTTAAGTATTAATGACTGCAGCACTTTCAAATAGTCCAAAATTATACAGGGTGTCCATTTAGTGTGTAATTCTTCGATATCTCTTATGCTATTATAGATAAGGAAAAACTTTCAATATAAAAATCAAGGGGCACTTAAAGGTGTATTTTTTAAAAATATTTTTAAATATACAGGGTGTTTCACAAAAGCCGGACAACTTAAGCTTCAATATTTTTAAATAGGACATCCTATATTTTTTGCCCGAAACAAGCGTATTTCTTTATTATTTATATAATTCCAAATTTTCGTTTCAATCTGTGGCGGTGTTGCCAAGATATTAATTATTTTCCTAATTTTTTTGTTTTTGCACGGTTGCAATAAATATACCACAGTTTCCCTATTGATTTTAATTTAATCAAGATATTTTGCAAATAGTTGCATCTCGGTTATATTATGAGTACCATTTATAAGTGTTTTCGAGCTTATTTTATACAGGGTGTTCTAATTGTATTTCCAAATTTCGGATAGTTTGGATTAAATTTACTCAATTTTCGTAAATGGGACACCCTGTATATTTTGTTATAAATTGAAAGTTCTACTAAGTCCCCTTATGACGGTAAAATATTTTTGTTATCGTCAGTGGCGTTGCCAAATTGTGATGATTTTCTCAAAAATTTTTGTTATTTCTTTTTAAGTTAAATGGTCTGGATGATTGCAATACCCTGTCATTTTTTTGTACATATCTTCTACGCTTTATTAAAATTTGTGATGTTATACCGATCCAATAATTCTTCTTAGTAGTCATCAAATTTATGTGATTTCGATCATTTAAATATTTTATTTTATTTTGTACGTTTTAGACTTAGTGAGACGTTATTGTTTTGTACGTGATATATCAATAGTTACACTTAAAATGAATTACTTATAAGAAGAATTAATAAATATGGTTTATACTTTGGGTAAAAGTCATGGGAACTCTCTCTTAGCCACAAGAATATATGCCCAACATTTTCCGGAAAGAAGGCATCCTCAGGAATTAGTATTTAAGAGGTTAAAAGAACGGTTTGAGCGAACAGGGAGTGTCAAGTATGAAAAAACCGAAAGAACTAAGACTGTTTTAACCGAAGATATTCAATTTACCATTGCTTTGTCAGTGACCGAGGATCCGTCGTTCGGTGTTCAAGGAATTAGTGAAAATCTTAATATTAAAAAATCTTCAGTGGCAGTATCGCTTAAAAAGAATAAGTTTCATCCCTACCACCTTCAGCTACACCAAGAACTCACAGACAACGATTTTGCAAGACGAGTAACATTTTACCAATGGGCACAACACAAAGTAAGAGAAAATCCTTTATTCGTTAATAATGTTTTCTTCACCGATGAATCCACATTTCATTAGAATGGTTTTGTTAATCGACATAATTTTCACTTTTACGCTAGTGAAAACCCACATGCCATTTAAGTTTTTAATTTTCAACATCAGTGGTCGCTCAATGTTTGGGGAGGTATAATTAATAATTATATTATTGGACCTTTTTTTTTTGAGCAGCACTTAAATGGACAACGATTTTTACATTTTTTACTAGAAGATCTGCCAGTGTTACTTCAGCATGTTCCAGCTCAAATTAAGAATAATATGTGGTTTCAGTTGGATGGCGCTCCTGCACACTTCCATAGAGATGTACGTGCGCATCTTGATCAAGAGTTTGCTCAAAAATGGATAGGTCGAGGAGGTCCAATTAACTGGCCGGCCAGATCGCCTGATTTGACCAGCATGTACTACTTCTTATGGGGTTATGTAAAGTCAAAAGTATATCGTTTACCCGCCACCACCTGTGATGATATGAAAGAACGAATTAGAGAGGTATTTCAAAATTTAACACCTCAGACTTTATCTAATGTAAGAGACAATTTTATAAAACGAATTCAAACTTGCATTAATCAAAATGGACGACACTTTGAACAACTTATGTAACAAACTAATTTTTTGTATAACATGTATTTAATGATTTATAATTTGGAACGCCGCGCCGCAAAATATTATGATAAAAAGATTTAAATTTGTATTTTTATTTCCATTAATATTTTACTTATTTGTATGTTATAAAATTTAGTATTTTCTTTAAACGTATGTACCTTATAATGCAATGAAATACAGGGTATTGCAATATTCCAGACCGCCTGCCTTAAAAAAATAATAAATATTTTGAGAAAATCATCACGATTTGGCAACGCCATAGATAATATTAAAAATATTTTACCATCATAAAGGGACTGAGTAGAACTTTCAATTTATGGCAAAATATACAGGGTGTCCCATTTAAGAAAATTGAGTAAATCTAATCCAAACTATCAGAAATTTGGAAATGCAATTAGAGCACCCTGTATAAAATAAGCTCGAAAACACTTATAAATTGTACTCGAATAAACCAGATGCAACTAAAGGGTTTTCCAATAAGAACGATATGATTTTGAAACGATATGGTAACCATGGTAATAAAGTTATACCTGTTACCAGTTGTCAGTTATTGTCAGTAAACTATAACAATTTATTATGGCTAAATAAGCGCTTCAAGAACGTTTGGTTATTATCCAAAAATTTTATGAAAATAGACGATCTTTTGTGAACACTTATCGCGCACTTCGCGAAAACTTTGGTGTAAATAATCGTCCTTCTTTGCTTGCCATTCGTCGCATCGGCATCGTTGAGAAATTTGAAAATAATTTTACTCTTCACGATGCAAAAACACCAAGAAGACATCGAAACGCAAGAACTGTTGAGAATATTGCTGATGTAAGAGCTAGTGTTGCAGTGTATCCAAATTTATCAATTATTCCTCGTCGTGCTCAAGAGTTAAGGATTAAAAAAACGACAACTTGGCGTATTTCGTTGTACTAGTTTCGACTTTAGAAAAAGTCATCTTCAGCAACCCAGTAATTAAGAAATATTTTTTAGGATATACCTAAATAAACTAACACAAATTGGAGGAGGGGGAAGAGTGGATCAACAATATACGGTCATAAAATGTATTGTGTGCAGCCAGTGGATTCGACAGTAGATAATTATGGACATTATGGACATGGACAATATTTCTTAATTACTGGGTTGCTGAAGATGACTTTTTCTAAAGTCGAAACTAGTACAACCAACTTTCAAATTCAACTTTTGTATATTCTTTAACCCTGATTTCACCCTATATAGAGGGACAAATATATTTACTTTGGTGGTATAGACAGACCTTGTTTTCTTTTATATTTATAAGTTGTTAGAACTTGATTGTTCCCAGCATGTTTCGAACATAGAAATGTTCATCATTGGGTTTTCTTTCTTTACTGATAAGGCACAGCACTGCAGGAGTACTTCTTTAGGGCGCTCTGCGAGCGGTGCATGTGCGCAGGAAACGATTCACGTTGGTCTTGAATCATTGGAGATTATACTCATTGGGAAACACGGCCTCAGGGAGGTCGTTCCAGAGTGCTGACATTCTCCATCAGAAAAAAATTTTAAACACCGGCATTCGAGTGACACTAAGCTGAACCACGTACGGATGGGCTGTAGTGGCTCATCGTATATTTCTATCATGCATCGCTCTGGATGGAATCAAGCGGGCAACCTCCTTTAAGCACTTGCCATGAAAATATTAGTAAAATAGACTCGAGTCGCCAACCTGCCTTTTATGTTCAAGGTTTTCCAGGTCGCTTGTCAGATGTTGTCAGTAGGGGTTGGGATGGTTAAAACAGGGTTTTTTTAATAACAAGTATAACCTGTTCCAGTTTTAAAAAGTACCTGTTTCAAGAAACCTGTTTCAGTTCCGAGCTGTTCCAAAACGTAGATAATTAATTGTATATATACCTACTTGTTTCACGCTGGCGGCTGACGCTGTTCTTATCCTGTTGCGATGCATTGCGATCACGCGGTGTCCATTCTTCCAGACAAGGTTGTCGGTTGTCGCGTTAATAGAAGAGAAGCGTTTAGAATGGAAT
This sequence comes from Polydrusus tereticollis, assembly GCA_963920685.1. Lineage (NCBI taxonomy): Eukaryota > Metazoa > Arthropoda > Insecta > Coleoptera > Curculionidae > Polydrusus > Polydrusus tereticollis. The sequence goes on along the minus strand of OY987329.1, from coordinate 91,725,399 downwards.
TAAAATATTCGCTATTAGGGACTCCGCTGTTTTCTATTTGTTTTTATCTATACTATTTATGTTTTATACGTCGTGCGTAGTAAATCATTTTGTGTCGACTGTAAGTACAAGTGTTTTTTTCTTAAATCAAGTTTATAATGAGTTTAATAAAAAGCTTAACAATGCGAAATAAAAGTAGCTCAGAGTAAAATTCTTTTACAATCGTCGATAAGGCCAATGCACAGTGTAATATGTGCAATTGCAAATATCTTATAATCAATAACAAACTCAAAAATCACCATTATTGGCTAATTAGGTATACTGTATTTGGTTATTTATTATAATTGAATCATAGATATCTGCGGGGTGAAGAATATTCATATTAAAGAACAAAGAAAAATCCAAAACTCTTCACAAATATTTAATATCTCGCTCTACGCGTTTCGGTTTCTTAAATCATTTTCAAGAGCTGTATAATATAAACACAAACTTTACATTAAGGACACAAACAAGCTCACAATGGCGAGCACATAACTAGCAGAGTTAACCTGTGCAAATTACTGGTATCAGACGCGACCACTCAAACAGAATAAGTTTCCAACTGCTCTTGGTTAAGCAAAAAGTTCCAGATTAGTGCTCGCGCTAGCCACTAACCACGCTTCAAATTCAAACGTTGTCGGTGAAATTGGAAATATGGGGTAGTGGATATACCGTTTATTTATTCTACCGTGGTAGAACTAAAGAGGTGAAGACATAGAGTTAAATTAAGGTAAAAAAATGAAGGCAGAAAGTTATAAAATTAACAACATTGTTGAAAGATTATTGTATTACATTGATGCGAAATAAAAGTATCTGATGATTTAGAAATTAGGATTTTTTTTTTTAATGTTGGTATAGTAGAATAATTAAAGGGATGAAGATTCAGAGTTAAATTGATGTGGAGAAACGAAGGTAGAATAGGGCAAAAGTTAATATCGTTCTATAAGATGAAATTGAAAAGTTGAAAAACTAACCTGAACAGAGAACAAAGAGGACAGATCTGCAGGGTTACTAAAGTAAATTGGTAAAAAACTGAAAAGACCTACATGGTAGAAGGTTTTTAATAAGGGCCTTAAAGGCTAAAAAAATTGTTATTTGCGTTTCATGTTGTGAAATAATTCAAAAATTTTAAAATAAAAGTCTGAATAAAACCACGTTGTGTCACATGCGGATATCATCTGTCACCTGATGTTCTTTGAGGGGTATTTTTCTGCAATCAATTAAAATGCACAAACAAAATGAGATTATTGATATGAATATCCAGTTGTATCTTCTGTTTCATAGTAGTTCTGTATCATTTCCACACCACGTCTAAAATAATCAGCATCACTTTCGTACATATGACAGGATTCTGCATTGCACTGCATCGCATTTTCTACACATTCATTAACTAGATCATAAAAATCTTGTTCAATTTTTTTAATGGTTTCAAATAACCTCTCTCGCACAGGATCTGCCATTATTCCAAACTAACCTTAAAGATTTGTAATACCTTTTATACAACTTTACCACTGTCTAGTGGGAATTTCTGTCCTTGTTAATTGAGTATAGTTGCTGTGTGTTCTTTCAGTACGCTAAAAATGTGATATTTGCTATAGTTTTAAAATGAGGCAGAGGAGGAGGATTCTGCCCCGTCCTATTTGGAGGGCCTCATTGTGTTATCCGTGCTTTATTTTACTCCGCATTCCCTCCTCTTTCCCCAACAATATATGTACTACTAAAATGATTTCAAAAATATGCATCCAAAATTCAAAAAGTTATTCTGGCGATACGTCAGATAATGCTATCCAGATTTGTAGATCCAGCCGACTTAGTTATATCCACAATCGTCTCGTTTAGCCAGTAAAGGGCGTCAAAAGTTTGTAAAAATATTGGTTTTTCCTAAATTACGTGGAAACCTGCTAATCGATTTTATTGATTTTTAGTATGTAGACTAATACTATAAAATGACGTTTTCTAGTAGTATAGTCACCGGCTGTAAATAAGTGAAAGTGTTATAAAAGCGATATACTACATCAACATTTCTCCTGATTTTTTATATCAACGGCGTTATGACAACCCAGATATTTTTGTCGAGTGACTGGATGTATTTGGAAGCTATTTTACCTCTTCAATATTTTTCGTTGGATGAGCTGTTTTGCCAGAAAAAAAAATATTTACAATTACGTGCATACATCAATTATTAACATTAGTAATAAAAGTAAAATCAAATTACCTGTAACAATAATTTTTTTAGTGACCTTGTTGCTATGGCATTGACCAATTTGACAATTATTGAGAAATTGTCACCAGTCTATGAAATTGTCTAAAGTATATGATCAACATTCTAATTACAAGTTCATTTTACCATTAAACATGGAATATTATACGAACTCTGAGAAGGTTGACATGCTCCTGGTATACGGGTTTTGTCAAGGAAATGAGCTTCACAGTGTTAGGGTTTCCATGGAGAGATTTCCTAACCGTCGAATACCAAACCACCACAAACATTTGCCAATATTGAGCGTCATCTTCGGGAAACGGGCAGCTTTGAAAAAAAATTTGAAGGCAGGGAACGTATGCGAACAACTCGAACTGTGGAAACAGAAGAGAACATTCTGGAAAGTGTTGAAGAAGAACCAAGTACCAGTACCCGTCGCTTAGAACGTGAGTTACGTTACATGTTCCTAAAAGGATTGTCAATGAGGTTTTAAAAGAATAGTTGTAACATAGGTACATACATCGACTTAGTGTTAAGTCGATGGGTACATATCACGTGCAAAAAGTCCAGGAACTTTTACCGACTAATCCCCCCATGCGGCTTACGTCTTGTCAATTTATTAGAAACAAGAGAATCCGTGATCCAAATTTTTGTACAAAAATATTGTTTACTGGCGAGGCGTACTTTACAAGATCTGGAGTAACCAATCTGCACAACGAACATATTTTTTCCGATGAAAATCCACATGCCATTAAAGTTGCACATAATCAGCATCAATTTAAATTAAATATTTGGGCAGGTATTATTGATCGCTACCTTATTGGTCCTATTGTTATTCCAGACAAGTTAGATGGAAATATTTATTTAAATATTTTGCAAGACACATTACCAATTCTTCTGGAAAATTTGCCCCTTTTACTACGGAGGGAAATGTGGTATATGCACGATGGTGCCCCGCCCCATTTTTCCGTTGCCGTTCGGCAATACTTACACCATCAATATCCCAACCGTTGGATTGGAAGGGGCAATGATGCACCAGTAAAATGGTCACCACGTTTTCCGGAGTTAAATTTGTGTGACTTCTTTTTGTGGGGCTATTAAAACAGAAGTTTACAAAACTCCGGTAAACACACGCCATGATTCATTAACGCGGATTTTAAATGCAGGCAACCATAACCCCGAGACATTAAATAGGGTCCAACATCATTTTTTAAGGAGTGTTAATAAGTGTTTTCAGCAAGATGGCGGTCATTTCACACATTTGCTTAAGTAATGTTTTCGTTTTACTTAGTTTCTTACAATATTTTTAATACAACTTCCAACTTTATTGTACTTTGTTTTATTATTACTGTTCTAATAATTGATGTATGCAAAATATAAAAGAGGTAAAATAGCTTCCAAATACATCCAGTCAATCGACTAAAATATCTGGGTTGTCATAATGCCGTTGATATAAAAAATCAGGAGAAATGTTGACGTATTATATCACTTTTATAACTCTTCAACTTATTTACAGCCGGTGACTATACTACTAGAAAACGTCATTTTATAGTATTAGTCTACATACTAAAAATCGTTAAAATCGATTAGCAGGTTTTCACGTAATTTAGGAAAAACCAATATTTTTACAAATTTTTTACGCCCTTTACCGGCTAGACGAGACAATTTTGGATATAACTAAGTCGGCTTAGATCGACCTATTTTGACGTCAGGAGTATGTCGTCAAACGTTGTGCACGTATTTTCCGGACACCCTGTATAATTATTTTCCGGCTAAAAGTAAATTCCAACAATTTTATATTTTTGATATCGGAGGTCAAAATGCAATCCCTTGGTATAGTTATACATTTTTCGCTATTTAAAAAACTACAAGATTTGACAGCCGATTTGTTTTTTGGTTCAATATTTGCCTTTTTTGCGAGGAATTGCAGATACCAATAATTTGTTTTTTTTTACGGTAGCTATAAGATAGCTCGTTAAAACACTTTAAATAAATTTCCCTGTGCACATAAATATTTACTGTTTAAACAGGTCGTCCTTAAAAATCAAGATACTAAAACGATAATAAACGAAAATAAAAAAGAACAATGGACGTAATTGAATTATTTTTACAAAATAAAATATTTATGAGATTATATCCCAGGATCATATCAATCAAAATTAAATTATTTACGTCTAAGTACCCATGTTCAGATTAGGTTTAATAGATTAAAGTAAATCAGTGCTAAACGAAAATTAATATATTTATAAATTAATTTAAAAAACAGTAGGTACTTGATAGATAGATTAAGATAACAAAATGACGTAAAGAATTTCTTAAATGATGGAAATATCATTTATATGTTTAATGATAATCATTTTTAAATTAATGAAATGCATACTATATAAGTATTTTTTTTTCTCCGAAAAACTAGTTTTTTATTTTTAGTTCCTTTACTCGTTCCGTACGCGATATTTAAATAACTAATAAGCATGAAACTAGAAATTCTAACATCATGGGACATTATAAAAAATAAAAAATATAATCAATATTTAACTTTTTTCTATTAGAAATAATTTCCACAAACACAATGCCGTTGGATTTTTGGGACTCACTTAAAATGGCTTCACAATAAAGCTTGGTTAAAATGCACGGACCGATGACGTCACTAAACTCGGAGGTTTGTTTTAAGAAAAAGAAATACTCATTGTTATCATGCGGGTGCAGAGTTAATCACCGACAAACGTTTTTTGGGATGACAAAGTCCAAAGTGTGTCGATTGAGGACAATTGAATTTTCCACATGTCCAGAACTCTGACAAGAAGTGCTAGATGCCCGATGTCATATCTAAAAGACCTAGACACAGGGCAAATTTTCACAAATGCTAAGGAAAAAGCCGAATTGCTCGCAGAATTTGTCTGCAGTAAAAATCCCACCACTGACCTACTATTTAGAAGAAGAATAGAAATTATTAAGACGCAGAGCTCCGAACTACCTCATCAAGGAAGTAGACTCTTTTCTGGAGAATAGAAGTTTTGCAGTCTCGTCGGAGAACGCACTTTCTTTCAATAAACACATCAGGATGGGAGTGCCGCAGGCTCACCTCTCTCCCCGATGCTGTATAATATTTATACGCATTACATTCGTCACACGTATGCAGCGCCATGTAAACCAATTCGATAAATGGCCTTCTAATTGGAAGATTCATGTAAATCCTTCCAAGACAAAAGTCATATTTTTCTCTAAAAGTCGCGTTAGACGGCCCGAAACGAGGCTCAGGGTCGGTATGGTTCAAGTGAATTTGTGCCAGGAAGTAGAGTACCTGCGCTTTGTCTTCGATCAAGGACTGAATTGGAGGTTAAATTCAATTATTAGAATGAAGGCAGTATTGCGTCAATTAAGCTCAATCTACCCCCTGCTTCACAGGCGGAGTAGACTTAGTAATCGCACCAAAGTTGACCTCTATAAGGTCCTGGTTAGGCCGGTACTTACTTACGGAGTACCACATTGGTGTAATATAAGTAAGTCCGATAATACCGACAGTCAACGAATTATTTTTAAAAATAATCATAGACTATTACAGACGTACGGACGTATCGACCAACATACTAATAACGGACTCGCATACGATGGACAGCGACAGACCAAACTCTACATACACACTGCCTGAGAGATTAGATACCCGTTGACATAAATCTCTAACAGTAGAGAAGCACTACTATGATCGTCTAATAGACAGGTAACAGGCGCCAAAAACTATGCAGCTTTCCAGCCTTCATAAACGACACAAATAAATAAAGTAATAGCCGAATCAAAATTCAAAACTAAGCGACAAGACCCGAAAAGTCTTCGATGAAACAACAAATGTCAAAGGAATATCCTGACGTAAAAACCCAATCAAGGTGTAGTTAAATTTCTCACTTTCAAACTTTCAAAATCCTTTAAATGAAAATAAGTGTTAACTTTTGTGACGTGAACAGGCGATAAGAAAGACGCGTGGTATACAGTGGCGCGGCCAGGGGGGGGCCCGGGCCCCCCCGAGATCCCCAAGACTTGCAAACTACTGTACCTTTACCTTTATATTCTTAATAGGTAGGAATCCGATAATTAACGATAAAAGGATTTAGGCGAATTGTGACATATTGTTCTCAAAAAGCCGATAATTATGGCAACGCTGCACGATAATTTCATACGCCAAGTCTGGCAGCACTGATCCGCCTACCTATTTCCTATTTCCGTAATAATAAAGGGCTTCGCACACAACTTTACATAAGCGCATAGCATAGACGCATAACAAATTTGGTCAATCACAGGCCGGGTTCGAGCGGCCATATTGGATGAACTCGGCCTGTGATTGGTCAAATTTGTTATGCGTCTATGCTATGCGCTTATGTAAAGTCTTGTGCGATGGGCTTTCCGCATTCTGTCTGCATTAAGACGTCGTCGCGCGTTACATGCGTTACTTATTTTAAATACATTTTTACTAATTAAAATGAAATCTCTAATTTTTTTTTTCATAAATATTTAGTTAGGGCCAGCGGCGTATTATTGCAGAAGTTTTGAGGGGCTGTCGCTCTCGTCAATCATACGTATTTTACCCAAAAAAGGGCGTGGCACCCTTAGCCTTCGGCGCAAGGGATTATAACCGGCCCCTCCCGAACCAAATTTCTGGCTGCGCCACTGGTGGTATATTTTAACCAAAAATTATTGTGAAGCCGTTCTAAGTACTATACAAGAAAAACTGGCGGCATTATTAAAGTTAGACAAAGCTCAGTCCAACAATCATTTTTCACAACCGCCGGGGACGACAAAATATAAGACAAAAGTCACTTGCAAATGGCTTACATGCGACCTAATATTCTTTATAATTTTTAGCTTAATATTACATCGCAAAAGAAGTTGGGTGAGCTTTTAAACGTTTTCACATTAAAAATTTTTTAAAGACATCGGTACCTAGGTAAATATTTAGATATAAAATTTAGGATTTTATTATTTTTATTTTAATTTTTCATCTCTTAGCAGGCTTGTCTAGGGTTAAGTTTTTAACGATTTCGCGTTTTTTATTTTCTAAATGTAGATGTGTGTAAAATTTGAAAGTTTTAGTATTTTTACAACTCGATAAATTGGAAGAAGTTCTGAAAGTATCTCTTAAATATACATATTATGCGAGTTGTCGCCACGTGTAACATCTCGCATATGTGTATATACATTATGTGTTGAAAACACTGTAAGGTCCCTTTCCTTTTCGTCAGACTCTATAGCCTTGCCGAGGAGCCGTAATACGGCGAAACGCGTCCAAGGATTGGGTCTGACGCAAAGAAAAGGGACAAACATCTTTCTTTTGTATCTCTTAAAGGAAATGGCATGAGTTTTGCGATAATGAATGTAGCAACTGACTGATACTATATTTAACATTGAACATTTTTACCAAAAATATCTTCCTGGCTTATGTAAAATAATTATCCATCAGTCAATAAACTAAATAATCTGTTGGGACCCTATTAAATTTACATTTATCGGTGCTAATATAGGCTACCCACATTTAATTATGATAATGAGCACATTTGAATTTTCTATTTACTTAGATAACTTTCTACCTATGTGAAATACCAACTGATTGTATCGCAATTACGTCACCATTTACACCTACCAACTTAATTGAAAATGGGGTCTATTTATGAAGAAACCCATATCGGTCATTAGATTTCCTTCACTTAACGCTCATGAAGAACGGTTTTATTTATGCCTATCAAAAATAAAGTTTTGACATCTTCGTATAAATATGGAAACGTATTTTTGAAACGAACACGCTGGAGCTTATGACATTTTTGAATTTTCAGGATTATATTAAATCAGATCACTTAGATTTTAAGATCCAAAAATTGGCTTGTGCATAGCGGTTTCTTCAAGACTAAAACGGCTTTCACATTTTTAATTGTCCATTCTCTGTCCAAAAAGACGACTAAACAGTAAATTGCAACAACTTAAAATTAAGAATGAAAACCATAATTGTTTATGATTCTTTCTTCGGTTTATAACGTTTCTTTAGCTCTGATGGTGATATCTTTCAAAATAGGTTTTTGCAGTGATCAAATATCATGAAAAAATAGAAATGCTGTAGCGGATTTGGTTTTCTCCAAAACTCGCTTTTATCGCACGATGCACCATTTATGAGACGATAAACAAAACGTGTTTCCAGCATGGTGGCTGTAACCACGCTTTCTGATTTGTGAAATTGTGGAACTTCCAAAATAAAAATGAGTTCAGGATCTGCTTTGAGACAGAACTGGGTTTCTGTATACCCACTTTTAACGTCAAAAATATTTTTTCTACTACCTGAGAAATCGCCATTATTTACTCCATTTCTCTAATGAGAAGTGAAATTTCTCTACCCAGGGAAATAACGATAATAAATAATCACCTAGGTAAATACTGTACTTTCTGTGTAATGAAGTTAAGTTACACACGATTTTAGCATTCATACTCACTGTTTCTTTATCAAGTTATTGATTTTGAGCCTTAATTAATCATTTTAAATTCCGCCGAAACTGCTCTCCAGAAGGGATATGCTTAATGAGGGATAAATAAGAATGTGAAAGTCCTATCACCTTCTTTAATTAAAAATTTATTCCTACTCGATCAATAAATCATCCTCGAGGCAAGTGGTAGGTTAGGACGAAAAATTATCAACATTCAATAATCAGTTACGCACACACATAGTCATAGATTATAATCGGTTAAACTTTTAAAATACATTTAAAATCAATTAAAAGAGCGAAGCAAAACTCATAACTACCACAAGACAAATTAAAACTATTGATCAGATGAGTAAACTATTTTTCACTGTGGTTTCTGCTGAACCGTATAGGTACACAACCTGAGGATGATCTATTGATCGAAACGCGTAGGAATGCATCAATTTTTAAATAAAGAAGGTGATAGGACTTTCCCATTCTTATTTATCCCTCATTTTAAATTCCGCAAAATAATATACAATTTTTAATAAAACAGGAATTTTCATCATAAATTAGAAGATATTTGAGAAGGAAACTCTCATCATCTAAAATGTTAACATGACAACAAATCTTTTACAATCTGACATTTAAAATCGAATTTTTAAGTATTGTTTTATTTTTCACATGCTTCTTGATTTTAAAAATATTTTAAAAACTAGGCAGAAATAGATAATCTAAAGATCTACACGAATTAAACATGTATTATTTTAGTGTAGTATATGTACAGGGTGTTTCAGAACATGTGGGCAATCTCTCGAATTCATATAAATCTGGTGAAAATAACATCGTAAGTTCATATTATACTTTTTTTCCTAAGAGCCCCCCTCGAGGAGATATATGCCCCTAAAGGCCGGTCCTGAAAACTAGTTTTTAATTGATTGCCTTTGAATCGCCCTGTATATTTTAATTAAAATTTAGTATGATCTACACTAAGGAGAGATTAATTAAATAAGCCTAACAATAAAAGGTATAGTTCATTCTGTGGGCTAGGGATGGACTAGCTCGGGCATAAATAATCTTACATATTTGACAGGTGTCACGCTATCGGGATTTTGATATTATTTTTGTATAGCTTACGTATTTTAACGCAAAATAGATGATCTTCGTAGATTTTGATAAGTTGAACCGTTCTCGAGAAAAATCCACTTAATCATTAGTCTGATTTAAAACGTTTAATCCTACCCGAACCTGTTTCCTGTTTTTTCGTAACAGAAGGCTTCGTTGAATTGTCACGTCATGATATGATTTTAAGATTAGTTGTCAAATAATTATTTGTCACTCGTATTTACTGTAAACTTAATCTGTGAACTTTAAAATACCCGAGGTTAAAATGGAATACACATTTAATGAGTATGCGGATATGCACTTAATGTACGGGCTTGCTCGCTGTAATGCTTTGGAAGCTAAGAGATTGTATGCGGAAAAGTTTCCAAACCGGAGAGTCCCAGATCAGAAAATTTTGAGAGAATCGATCAACGTCTCAGAGAGACAGGTAATAATTGCAAACTAACTATGATACTCGTAAACTTAGAACATTGTCCCTATTATTGTAGGCACACTTGCAAAAAATTCTACTGACGGTGGCGTCCAAAGAAAGGCCCGTACGGTTGGCTTAGAGGAAAATGTTTTAAATTCAATGGCTGAAGATCCATCAACCAGTATAAGAAAACTTTATGTTCAATTAGGTGGCTCTTTAACTACCATATTTAGAATTCTTAAAGAACAATTACTGCATCCTTTTCATTTACAAAAAGTACATGCACTTACACGTGAAGATCTTCAACGAAGAATGCAATTTGTGACCTGGTTATTACAACAAAACAGGAATAACCATAATTTCGTTGGAAAAATACTTTTCACAGATGAAGCAGGGTTCACGAAAAACGGCATAGGTAATCAATTCGCACAATCTCCATCATTGGGCCGACGAAAATCCCCATTCTACGATAGTGGCGAGACACCAGCATCAATTTGCATCAATCAATGTCTGGGAGGGCATAATAGGCACTCATTTAGTCGGTCCCTTTGTGTTACCTGCTAGATTAAATGGCGCTCTTTATTAAGAGTTCCTTCAAAATAATTTACCAAATCTCCTAGAAGATGTTCCACTCGAAACAAGAAGAGACTTATGGTTTATGCATGACGAGGCTCCTCCTCATTTTAGCCTTATTGTTCGAGAGCACTTAAATAATGTGTATCCAAATCAGTGGATAGGTCGAGGAGGACCCGTTGCTTGGCCTCCTCGGTCACCTGACTTAAACCCCTTAAATTTTTATCTTTGGGGACATCTTAAAAACTTAGTTTATTCAACTCCAGTAGCGACTCGAGAAGAACTACTAGATAGAATAGCTTTTCATTCCCGCCAAATAAGACACAATGCCGGGCTATTGTGGAGGGTGCAGCAGTCTTCAGTACATCGTGCCCGGGAGTGTGTTAGAGTTCAGGGAGCCCACGTTGAGCCTTGTTATAAATTATTAAATTAATTAAATCCAATAATTTTCCTTTTATTATAATAATTGTTATTATCGTTATTGTCTTTTTCTCGAGAACGGTTCAACTTATCAAAATCTACGAAGAGTATCTATTTTGGGTTGAAATACGTAAGCTATCCAAAAATAATATCAAAATCCCGATAGCGTGACACCTGTAAAAAATGTAAGATTATTTATGCTCGAGCTAGTCCATCCCTGGCCCACAGAATGAACTATACCTTTTATTGTCAGGCTTATTTAATGAATCTCTCCTTAGTGTAGATCATACTAAATTTTAATTAAAATATACAGGGCGATTCAAAGGCAATCAATTAAAAACTAGTTTACAGGACCGGCCTTTAGGGGCATATATCTCCTCGAGGGGGGCTCTTAGGAAAAAAAAGTATATGAACTTACGATGTTATTTTCACCAGATCTATATGAATCCGAGAGATTGCCCACGTTTTCTGAAAAATAGTAGAAAAAAAAGCTGAGAAAGCTGTTATATACCTAGTACATCATATCCCGAGGGGCGAAGCGCCAAAGGATATATAAGCGCTCTCAATATAATGGCTCACTTCTCAACCTAGGAATATAATGTACTATTTTTAACACTGGATGATACTCTTGAATAGTCCTTTTAACACAAAATGTCCGTTAACTAGTCGTCAATATAAGTGAAAGGTGAAAAGCAAGTAACCTATTTTATTTTTAATAGAAGTAGAGCAGTGGGAAACATTCGTCTTTCACAACGTTGGTTAAATTGAATTCCCTATTAACTGTGGATAATCACCAGTCCCCGGCATTCTAGCTTAGCTGCCACAATGTGAATTCGCTAGCAGTCATCTGCTGTCGCCATTTGACATTACATCATTGTTTTGTATTTTCTGCTTTGTATAATGTAGTGTAATTACTTAGTTATCAAAATTTATCATTGTTAAATTACACAAAATAAATAAAGGTTAATTTTAAATCGAAAATTGAATTGATGCCTCGTTGTCACATTGCGTTGCGCTTATTAATTAAGTTGGATCGGTGCCAGTTATGATATTTACATACATGGTTGATAATAAACGAGAAGTTTTTGTTACTTGGGAAGTAACTTACCCCGTTCCCACAGGATTATCCACAAAAAGCACATTAAGGAACTTAACCCAAGTAATATCTCTGTCGTGTTGGTTCATATCCCATGGCCCGATTTCATGAAAGTTTCCAACGCCGGTGGATGAACCACCAGGACCACCTAGAAGATAAAACATCGTAGACTAAAATCACTCCTCTAAGTTATGAGGTAATTTAATAATAAATAAAATAATTGAAAACAAATATATTTATCTACAAGCGTGCGGTAAGTTAATACTTACCGCACTGATTTGAGTGCGGTAAGTATCACTTTACCGCACTAGTGCTATAAGTAATTACATACTATAAAAACAATTAAGGGTAGCTGGTTTAGCAATGTCCAGAACTTCCTTTGGAATTTCATCATCACTGCTGCTACTGACTTCCATTTAAAGGGCGTAAAACACACTTTTACGAAATTGTTACAAAAATAATTATCGTTTATTCCGTTGTCAAGTTTTACATCTGTCATATGAAAGCCAACTATTAAATTTCTATAATTTATTTCCCTAGCAACCTGATGTTAATGCATTGTTGATAACGACTTACGAGGCACCTACGGGGTAAATTAAAACAGTGCTCTTTTCGAGTTTTTAATATTGGTGCCCTAAAACATGCTTGTAGATAAAATATCGTACAATACACTTATGGTAGGTGTCCAAACTCGCCTTCGGCTCATTTTGTTAAACATCACGCACATGCGGTAAAGACGTACCTACCGTACTTGTATTGTAATATACTATTATAAAATTGGAAAAACATGCGTTTTAAAAATATGGAGATATCTCATGCAAAATAAGGTTTCTTATAAGAAAAAATCGAAATAAGTCTGTTACCCTGTAAAAAGTAGGAGGAGGAGTACCTACCAAAGAAAGAAAGACCCTGTAGATCACTGGAAAAGCTTATTTAAAATTAAATTTAATATAAAGACTTCTCTTACAGGGTATTTCCATAACAGAGTCCGAAAATTGCAAAGCGTTTTTATGTGTATTGTGTAATCTTTACTATATCTAAAAAATGGTTTTTTGCATTTTGCTCAATAACTATCCGACATTTAAAAAAGCGCACGACGATTGCACAGTTGTATTAATTAAAAATGGGTATAAGTCTTAGGATCATTTTTTGCCATATTTGCGTAAATCCGGCTTTTCTGATTGATTTCTTGTTTTTAAGGTTATTGCAGTAAGATGACGAGCAAGGCATTGAATAAAATAAGAACGTCTAGTAAAATGGGATTTTGAATATATAACAATATTTCTATAATAATATTGCAAATTTTCAAATTCTACGTATGTGACTAATAACAACAATATTATCAAAATTAAATATTTGTTCATATGACCTTGTTTTTCGACAGCTTAAGCCGATCTGTCTGGAATTGAATGAATTGAATTGACAATAAAATGTTAATCAAGCCCTTCCCAGCACTCATGGATTACTTCCAATAATTCAATTAAATTTCGAGCTCTAAAATTTCTTTTATATATTTTATTTCTTTTACAATTCGACCCCAGACATTATCTACGAGGTTAATATCTAGACTAGAAGCACGCCATGGCAAAACTCCCACATTATTATATTCAAACCATCTTCTCACAGCATTTGCGGTACGAACTAGGCAACAATTCTGTTGAAAAGCGATCAAGTTATTTGGATATATTTGTTTAACAGATCTAGATGGGAGCAATATATTCCAGAACAGACATGTAACGTTCAGCGTTAAACATTTCCTCCAATCACCATAAAGTGCTCGCACTAGCTACTATCCAGTTAGAACTTGTTTCACTTCGAATTCGAGCAATGTCGGCAAAATTGAAAATATGGGGCTAGTGGCTCTATCATTTATTTATTCTACTGTGCTCAGAACATCCTGTGTCAATAATGACTGCGTGTTTTGCATTTTCTAAAGAATTAGCCCTTAGATATTCTAGAAGTGCATCATCTTGTTCAGGGTTAGCAATGCGGACATGATCAGTACCAACTTTTCTCCTTAATCATCATTTAATCCCAACGTTCCTTAACTCTTAAGATTATACAGGGTGTCTCTAAAAGGTCTGCATAAAATCTGAGCGCATATACTTGAGGCTTACTTACTTAACTTACTTTAGTCTGAGATTGCTCCGTTTCGGAGATACAGGGTGATAAAGTTAAAAAATAAAAATCGAAATTTTTAAAAGTAATGAACATTTTTTAACGTATTACTTTAAAACTTGGTAGCCGGGGGTTTTATGGGATGCGAAACCCGAATACGGACACCTTTTCACTGTGGCCATTAAAGGGCGCTTCACAATGCACTTATGGTTTAGAATGGCCATAACTTTTTTATTAGTGTAGTTTCTTCCTTTTTTTGTTAAGGAACATATTTTTTGAACATTTTGAAACAAAAAATGTACTTTTGTGAAAATTCGCTAAAGTAAGCCGTTTTTGAGATATTTTGAATTTTAGTGTTCGATGCCGCACCGGAAGGAATATTTAAATTATTTTGAATACAAAATTCCGCTATCAGTAAATTTTCGGCAGGAAAAAATGTTTCACTTGGGTTAGTTACAGCAAGTTTTGTAGGAAGAATTTGAGTATGGATTTTTTTTTAAGTAAATAAGGAACAATTTTATTTTAAAAGTAAATTTAGTTAGTATAAACTTTTAGTAATTGTTCAAAATGACCTCCGTTAACATAAGTACAAAGATTAATACGACGTAAAAAGTTTAAAATTACTCTTTGCATCAATTCCGCATCGTTCTCTAATCTGTTGACTGCATTTTAATTCTTCCCCACAGTTCCTCTTCATTATTAATCGGTCTGGAGTATAAAATCGTTTTTAAAGACCCTCATAAAAAATAACCTAACGCAGTCATATCCGGTGAGTGTGGCGGCCACTTTAGAGGAGCTTCATTTCCTCTACCGATCCATCTGTTTGGATATTGTCGATGCAAATAATTGCGGATATTTAAACTAAAATGTGGTGGAGCACCGTCATGCATAAACCACATATCTCGTCGAAGTTGTAATGGCAAATCTTCTAATAAATCTGGCAGCGTATTTTGTAACTGTTCTAAATAATCCACACCATTTAGTCGTAGCGGTAATATGACAGGACCAATAATGAAATTGCCAATGATTCCTGCCCACACATTAATTCTAAACTCATGTTGATAGTGAGTTACTTTCGTGGCATGCGGGTTTTCATCAACATAAACATGTTCGTTATGTAAGTTGGTTACACCACTTCTTGTAAAACATGCTTCGTCAGTAAATAAAATGTGCTTAGCAAAATTCACATCCTGTTGCCTTTGTTCGGTAATGAATCGACAGAAGTCCAATCGTTGATCGAGATCCGGAGCCAAAAGGTCTTGTACCGTTTGGATATGGTATGGATGAAACTGCTGTTCTTTTAATGTTCTATGAACTATATCCTTGGATACTCCTACCTCTAAACTTAAGCGTCTGGTGCATAATTTTGGATCTTCAGCAATTCTTTCCAAAATTTGTTCCTCAACCTCAGGAGTCCTTACTGCACGTTGCCGTCAATAATTGGCAGTTAAAGGAGTGAAGCTACCGGTTTCGCGAATACGTCTCTCAATAGCAGCAAATATTTGATGGTTTGGTATGCGCCGATTTGGATATCTTTCCCTGTATACCCTAACACTTTTGCGGTCATTTCCTTCACAATACCCAAAAACCAATAGCATATCCGTCATTTCTGCAGAACTGTATCCTTTAGCCATCTTTACAGTAAATTTAAAATTTAACTAACACGTTTCAAACACCTTATTTTATTCTCGCATTGGCACATTCTTACTGAAACACTTTCTGTAAACAACATAGACTGATAGCGAAAATTCTTAAAATACGAAAAATGTTTACATTTAAATAGTCCGTTGCAAAAAAAAAATTAAAGGTGTTCATCAAACAGGTAAAAAATCCGAGGATTTTTGGATGTGACACTCCAAAAAAGTATCTAAAAAAATACATTTCCCACTGCTAATTCACTGACCCCATTTCATCCTCAAAGATAACAGCAAACATTTTTTATTCAGAATAATTTAAATATTCCGGTGCGGCATCGAACATTAAAAACCGAAATATCTCAAAAACGGCTTACTTTAGCGGATTTTCACAAGAGTACATTTTTTGTTTCAATACGTCCAACAAATTAGTTCCTTAACAAAAAAGGGAAAAAACTACACTGATAAAAAATTTATGGCCATTCTAAGCCATAAGAAGTGCATTGTAAAGCGCCGTCTAATGGCCACAGTGAAAAGGTGTCCGTATTCGGGTTTCTCATCCCAAAAAACCCCAGGGTACCAAGTTTCAAAGTAATACGTTAAAAAATGTGCATCCATTTTAAAAAGATCGATTTTTATTTTTTAAATTTACCACCCTGTACCTATCTCGAAAACGGAGCAATTTTGGACTAATATAAGTTGCTTTAAATCGCCTTATATTGTTATTAATTATATTGGACAGACATTTGAGGTGGCAAAAACATATAGATCACACTACTCAAAAGTTACGGGGACTGATTTATAAATTCAAAGAACTAAAGTCAATTCTTCAACAAAAGACATATTTATATTATGTGGAGCTTAAGTAGAACCACTTATAAATTATAGCATATTAGTATGGGCTGGGGCGGCAAAAACGTTTGTTCAACCCCTGGAAAGCATCTACAAATGATCCCTAAAAATAATTCTTGCTAAGAGTAGACTATATTCAACGGACAGACTGTTTAGGGAGGCTGAACCCCTAGATATAAGACAACTTTACACACCAACGAGGAAACAAGAATAATTTACAGTTTGTCAGCAATACCCAAAATACAAGATCAGTAACCCAAAGACATGTACAAATACCAAGAATAATGAAGACAATCGGCCAAAACTATTTTAAATTTAAAGGTCGAAAATTATAGAATTTATTGTCGAAGGAAATGAAACGCACAAAAAATCAGAAAAAGTGCAGAATAATTTAAAAATGGATTTTTCAACAGGGTAGACAGCTATTATATCTCTCTCTAATATAGGCGAATTGTGCGAGGAATTATTATAATGTGTGCTTGGGCGGAATATAAAACCTACGCATTGTATTGTTAACTATATTTAGGTAATTGTAATAGTGCTCTCAATGACTAATTACTGGTAGTTATAGCTTTGGGTTAGAAAATAACTTAATAACTAAATTATTTGATTTTCTCTGAGGCAAATAGTCATATTCCACCATCCTACCATTTAATTGCTTTTACCATCTCTTGAACGAAAGCGAGTGAAATATTGAGATGAGGGCGATCACTAACTTCAAGTTTTTGCGATGTATTTTTCCTTTTTTTATATTATTCAACTTGTTCATAGCAAGAGATATTAATGAACAGGAATGGCTCTTGTTAGTGATGTATTACTGAAATTGTAAACATTTATGCTGAATGTAAATAAATAAATTACAAAAAATTATAAAATTACAAATTGGTTTACTAGAAAATAATAAAGTTTGGTGCGCAAATCCATCATACAACCCAACTAGCATCAAAGTTACAGAAACTGTCGCTAATTGTCACTGCTCCTATTTTCCGGTAAAACATTGGTAATTGATACCAAATAACTTACCATAAAGTTTAAACTTTTACTAAGGCAGAAAAATTTATGGATTTTACGTAACAATTACCTGATATACTGACTATAAAGTGTCATTACTTTGTGGTAAATTTCAGGGTTGCTGAAACCGTAACGCGATAACGTTAACCTACTTATAAAACACCAAAACTTTAAAGTAAAAAATATTTGTCGCCGTAACGACAAAAAGGTAACTTTTAAGTAGGCCTGACTACAAAGCTCATTTAAAAGTAACTACAACTACAGAGAGACAATAAAAATACTACATAGTTCGCAACTTCTAAGTAGTATTTTAAGGTGACTGTTTAGTAAGCGTTTCCATGTTATGTCACTTGTCAGTAATTTTGATTTTTTAAACTATTAAAAAAGTACGGTATAGTCATGGTTACAAGACAAAATTACTTTAAGATAATTTTTATCATGAATGTATCAGAGGCAAGGTGTATTCACAAATATAAGAAACTGACCAAATGTCTCTTATTTATTTCTACCTACATAGGGGTATTGACACAATGCCGACTGAGCTAGGGCCGTCTTAGAAAATACATAAGTAGGTGGGTTCGTCTATTCAGAACGGAGTTGGAGTAGAGCACGAAAAGATTTTTGTTATAATATTTTGGAGTAAAAGGACAAAAAAGTAATACCCGAACCGCCAGAGCGAAAGAAAGTCAATCTTGTCTCTTGTCAATATCAGCTGATATTGATTTGTTGTTTGTTGGTTATTTTGGAGTTATTTTTAAAAGATTATAAAATAAAAATCGAGATATAACAGAATTATAATTATTTTTTTTTCCCCTTTAATTATTTTTCTTTTTTATTTAGGGGTATATGAGTATCATATAGGTATGTGGGTACGTGAGGTCACTTGTATACTTAAAACAAAATGCTTACTATGATGTATAATTATCAGATGATTGGGATTGTTGATACTTTAGTTTATCTTTAGTAGGATCAGATAAGATAAGCCGCATCTTTTTGTTAGTAATTTTTGTTTTCTACCGCAATTTCTTTTTTAAATTTCCTTCTTTCTTTATATTGTATTGTGGAGCAACGCATGTTGTGCTCTGTTGTAATGCAAAATAGTGTTGATAAGTATGTTAGTTTTTCACATTTTAATGTGCGATCACTGTGTCCCAGTTTTAACGAATTTGCGGAATATATTACCTCTGAGCAGCTGGATATTGTTGGTTTGTCGGAAACATGGCTTAATATGGGAATTGCTTCGGAAGCGCTTGAAATTACTGGTTATAAATTTATAAGAAAAGACCGTGATCATAGAGGGGGTGGTGTAGGATTCTATGTTAAAAATAATTTAAAATTTAAAATCTTGGAGGTGGCGGCTCATGGAGATCATATTGAACAAGTTTGGATTGGTTTAAGAATAGGTGGCAAGAATATCTGCCTTGGATCGATTTATCGCCCTCCACATGAAAATCTAATTAATTCTCTAGGCATACTTGAAAACACGTTAATTTCTTTTCTTCCTACTTACGACTTTGTTCTGTTTGGTGGCGACTTCAATGTCGACTGTCTGTCAAATCACAATGCATTTTCTACCTTAAAAAATTTTCTTAAAAAGTATGGCCTACATCAAATTATCACGCAACCGACTCGTATAACTAACAACAGTATGACACTGCTAGATATCATTGTTACTTCGTCCTTGGATTTTGTAAGGGAGCCAGAGGTAGTTGGAATGGATGATATTTCGGACCACTGCTTGATTACATGTAAAATTGCCTGTAAGAAATCGCCCACGCCCTTAAAATTTAAGACTTACCGCGATTACTCCAATTTTGATCATAATCTGTTCCTAAATGATATGTATACTTTTAATTGGAACCAACTATACTCATTAACTGATGTTGATGATATGGTTGATTTTTTTACCAGCGCAGTTAATGATCTTTTTGATAGACACGCCCCTTATAAAACTTCTCGCCTGACTAAGCCTCCTGCACCATGGATTACACCGAATATCAAATATATGATGCGTTTAAGAAATAAATCCCATACCAGGTATAAAAAGCTAAAGAGTGAAGAATCGTGGAATGATTATAAGCAACTTAGGAATTTCGTCACTATGTCAATTCGAAACGAAAAAAAGGCTTATTTGAATCATCAATTTAGAGTTGATCCTAGGGGTTTTTGGCGTACCTTAAGGTGGTTAAATGTTAATTCTACTTCTGAATATAACCCTAACGATGTGGGTACACCGAACGATTTTAATAATTATTTTCGAGATAGTATTCCTCCATCTTGTGTACAAAGTAACAATAACTCATATTTAAATCACTACGAAAACTTTACTTTTAATGAAAATAATGCTAATTTTAAATTTATGGAGGTTAATATTAGGTGGAAAGAATCATTCGACAACTGCGTTCTGATGCTAGAGGCGCTGATGGGTTAGATCGGAAAATCATATCTCTGTTAGTACCACACTTGAGTCATTATATAACCTTTATAATCAACTCATGTATTATTTCTGGCAAGTTTCCTAGCAAGTGGAAGATTGCTAATGTTCTTCCTGTTGCCAAAAATACCAATCCTTGTGAACTCTCCCATTTCAGACCTATTAGTCTACTACCTGTTCTATCTAAAATCCTTAAAAAAATTATATCTGAACAACTGAACCAGTACTCTTTTGAACAAAAAATTATTCCTCCAACTCAATCAGGGTTCAGAACACAACATAGTACAACAACAGCTCTTATAAAGGTGAGTGATGACATATTCCGCGCTACTGATGATAGTAAATGCACTTGCTTACTACTACTTGACTATAGCAAGGCTTTCGATACCCTTGATCACGCTATATTAAGTATAAAGTTAAAGTTTTATGGTCTACATCATACTTCAGTTGGCTTCCTTGAAAGTTACCTCCGTGACAGGCGCCAAAGAGTACTTATCGACAATGGCTTTTCTGATATCTTAACTTCAAACCGTGGTGTGCCCCAGGGCAGCATTTTAGGCCCCTTATTATTTTCAATATATACTGCTGATTTTGAAAGTCATTTGCTGCACTCACAATCCCACCAGTATGCTGATGATTTTCAGCTATATCTCAGTTTTAACCATGGGGATGTGAGGACGGCGGAACGGCATATCAACGAAGACCTTGACCAGATTTATGAGATATCAGTTGCCCATAACCTGCTACTAAATCAATCCAAAACCCAGCTTATAATATTTGGCAAAAATAATACGGAAATTTCTAACCTTATTAATATTAAAATAAATAATGTCAAATTAACTCCCTCTGAATCTTGCAAAAATCTGGGTGTTTATTTTGATTCCAAGTTAAGGTTTAAAAATCATGTTTCTTTTCTGCTGCAAAAAGGATACGGTAAACTTAGAACTCTTTACATGTTTAAATCATTTCTCTCAACGCCAATCAAATTAAGATTATGCGATTCGATCATTTTATCTTCTCTGTCTTACTGCGATATATTGTTTTGGCCAGCTTTACTTTACGAGGATAAGAACAGTTTACAAAAGCTACAGAACGGCTGCTTGAGGTTTTGTTATGGAGTGAAAAAGTTCGACCATATTACACCATATTACTCCGAATCTTGCTGGTTTAGATTAGAACATAGATTTATTTTGCATCTATGTACGTTGATCTTTAAAGTAATTAACTGCAAACAACCGGATTACCTCCTCAAGAAGCTTGTCAAGGGTTCTGATGTTCATGGTAGAGCTACACGACATAATAGCCTCCTTTCTGTACCAAGACATAAGACTGCATTATTTCAGCGCTCCTTTAGCTACAATGCTCCTAAATACTTTAATAACGTTCCGACAAATATCAAAAGCTGCTCAAGTATTGAAATATTTAAGAAACATCTTAAAGCCAACCTTAAGGTCTCTTAGGACTAAGACTAATCATTTATCATCGTTCCTGTTCTCTCTCGAAATAATAAGGATTACATGAAATCATAGTGATAGGTACACGGATGATCGCTACATTCTATTACATATATATACTTATATTTTATATAATATATTATAAAATTGGTACGAATTGAAGCAATACTTATATGACTTATTCTTATTTGGGTGGTTAGATGAGTAGCTGTGCTAGATCTCGCCACCCTTGTCTACTTTTATTTCAGTTTATTTTGTGACATTTATAAATAAAGGCTATTTATTATTATTATTATTATTATTATATACATGGTCTTCTCATATTCCTAAGTATTTTACTTTTTCCTAATAATTTAAATTAATTTTTTAAATAATACGAGAGCAAAAATAGCTACTCTTCCGATTGCAGAGTAACAGTGAACCGTCCACCACAACACATCTGTTACCGAGATCGGTAACTACAAAGAAAGTTTTCTTGTTAATTTCCAATTCTTTCATGTTATCCATATTTTAAAAACACGAAGAAAGAAAAGAGGCATTGTATTAAAAATAAAAACCGAATTTGTTAACCTAAAAAACACTTTTGACAGTTTGCTCCTTTCTGCGCAAGTTCACTCTAGGAATCCGCTTTCTCGAAGTGGAACTTTTAGAGTGAGCTCGATTTACTTTACTCCGTAATAGTCGAACGCAAACGGGTTCACTCTACTTGCACAAAATGGCCATACCCGAACGGCTGGAGCACGTAAGTAGCGCACGGAGTGAACGGAACGTGATACCCGAACCTAGCTATAATTGAAATATTTAATTTAGCAGCAAATAAATGTGAAACTGATGTTTATTTAAGTTTATTAAAATCAAAATATGAAAATAGAATTATGGTCTTACACTTACACTTATAATGCTAAATTATTATATTAATTTATAAATTGCCCAACTAAATCTACTTCACTATCGCTATCATCATCTAAAGTAATAATAAACCTTTCTGTTGCATTCCTAATACAAATGTAACTTTCTTCTACTTTCTTTACATGTTGTACGCAGTTTTTCCAGTTCACCTCAGAAATTTTTTTAGTTTCATTGTGAATTAGAGTTAATACACTAGAAAGTGTAGGTGAAATATTATTGCGACGGAATCCAGCTTTAAGTTGGTGCCATATTTGTTTAATGGGGTTAAATTTACAGTGGTAAGGCGGTAGCCGCAATACTATGTGCCCCATGCTTTTCGCAAGTTCATCGCAGTAATATTCTTTTTGAATATACATACTTCTAAGCACTTCTAATAAGTCTCTCTTTCTATAGGTTTCATGAAAATATATATCATTATCAAACATATATTCTTGAATTTAAGCTTTAGTGTCTTTTGAAGAAGGAGCTTTGTTTAATTGTCTACTATGATAACTAGCGTTATCCATAACAATGACACTATTTGGTGGAATGTTCTGCAATAATTTAGTTTCAAACCGATTTTCAAATAACTCCGCTGTTGTGTATTCATGATAGTCAACATATGATTCACTAATATTTTTTGCCGAGGGAGATAGACCATTCGGCACCCACCCATCTTCAGAACCAGCATGTAAGATTGTTATTCTTTTTCCACGGTTTGACGAGGCACGTGTCACACATTTGCCGCTAGAATCGACCCAACCACTTGACGGGGTGTCGTGGGTGTCAAACCACGTTTCATCTAAATAATTGATCGGCCTACCTTCAGTTCTGTATTCATGTACTTTTGTCAGATATTCCCACCGCCATTTTTGAAGACCCTTGGACTCCATCAAAACCTGCTTTTTATTAATCCCATGTGTTGAAGGCGTTTCCACAATGTCGTTCTTGAGCTTTTAATTTCTGTTGTCAGCCTTTTCATTAAATTCTCCAACGTTGGTACACTTTGCTCTTCATACATTTTATAAATTTTTCGTCGTATAAGTTCCTCATCCCCTTGGTCCAACGTTCTTGATATTCCAATATCACTTCTTTTTCTGCGTTCCAAAATTGGCCCTTGTGTAATTTTCCAAACTGGGGAAAACGATTTTTTTGTAAGTAAAGCCGTTTCCTTTACAACTTCTTTAGGACACAAATTTCCACGCGACATTAATGTCAAAAACACATTCTTTATAATTTGTTTGGCATCTGTTGATAAATGCACTCTGTAATTTACTTAAGTTTCATTGCTTTCACAAATCTCACTAGAACACCAAGGACGAAACATTTTCAAAAAACAAACTAAACTCAACAGTGTACGTTGACAGACTAAAATCAAAAAGGACCCTGGTTTATCCGCATTTTTATTTACCTGAGTACGGTACTTAAAATTTAATACGCATATATCATTTCACAGAACTGGTTTAAGGTTGTTTATTATTTTTTGAGTACCCTAATAATAGCAGTCATTTAGGTCGGTTTCTAATATTTGTGAACACCCTATAACTGTAACGTGGCGTTGAATAAGATACACCATTTTTAATAGAAAAATGGCGACGACAAACAACGAAAAATCCTAACTTTTGTTACAGAACATTCGCCCTAGCTATTATCAATTTTTAGAGTAATAAGGTTTTTTTTGTTATTGCTTATTATTAGGGATGTTATAAATCTGCTAGATCCTTTAAATATACATTTTTTAAATCTTAATTTTTTTCCGATTTTCTTTATGTTTTTCCTCAAAAGGCGAGTTGTTATTTTTAGATCTATCATGATATTATAGGTACCTATACGATTCACAATGTATTAGGTAAATAAAATATAAATTGACATGTTGTGAAGTTAATAAGGTTATTTGGGTAGACGGAAACATAATATACATGATTTTATTTAAAAGAGAGAAATCAAAATATTTTCAAGGCACCGCACCATGGGAAAGTCCCATTTTGGTTGGAATTACCACACATTTAAGGTTTTGGAACGTTCTCGGAACGGTGGCGGAACGTAAAAATTACAGTTCCGGGGACGATGTGGTTACGTAAACGTTACCGCACAATCATTCCCCATTTTTGTAACAACGTGGTGAAGAGACGGTGCCTAAACGGTTTCCGACACCAGTAACAGCAACCTTAAAGTTCTTCGTGTAGTGAAGATTACGTAGCGGCGACCAAAATTGCTAGTTGGGAATTAAGTATATCATTTAAACATGTTAGGGTAGCAAAATTATATGAGATTTCCTATGGCTAGTCTGGCGGTGCACCCTCCGGTATAATATCTTACCTTGAAGCCAAATAACTAAGGGCCTGTCTTTATAATCGTCAACGTCCGTGGTGTAATATAACCACCAAAACATATGAGCTTTATCTCTGATATTAACATATCCCCAATCCTGGTCATTAGGGCCAAATCCAGGTCTACCTGAAACTAAATTATAAGTTTATTATTATGCTTTATTTTATCAAACACAAATATGAAGTTTAATTTACCTAAATACTAACACCGTTCTCGTAAAAGGACAATGAGAGTATCTACGTCTTAAAATTACTTTGCCTACTTCCATCGAAATGGCGCCACTAAATTCATTTCTTGTAAGACATTTGTGAAATCTGATTGACTTAATTTAACGATTTAAAATGCATCGTGTCGTTATTGTGAAGATTTGTTTCTATGGATTTTTCTTATTTGTTGTCATGGAAAACCAAATGTAACGTATATTTTTTATCAATAAATTTAGCTGTGGTTTATTACTGTAACCTTACGTGGTATTGGCGTACTTTTAAAACTTATTTATAGTAGAGATTATTTAAAAAGACCGAAACCCCAATAAAACGTGCAACAAAGAACGCTACAGCATATTCTTTGTTTTTGTACAAATCAAAAGGAAGAATAAATTAAAGGGAATATCCAGTTGACGCTCTTCAAGGAGAGTAAAATAATAAATCACATAAGTCTTAGTGTTTTCTCTTTTACCAGGTACCCAAGCGTGTACCTGCGAAAGAGAGACATAATTTAATATGAAAGTCATGGTGGGAATATTCCCACCTCGACGAGGGTGTATTTTATATCGTTTTATAAACTGATTGATATCTGTGGTGAATGCTGGTGGGATATTGGGTCAGATCCGGAATGTATTATTTCAGAAAAGTTAAGCAAAAATTAAAAATTAAACCAGTATTATTGAAATTATGTTTTAATAATATATAATTTATATTGAGCTAATTTATTAATAATCGTAATATTTTATATTTTTGTTTTTTATAGTTTTTATGTTCAGTGGCGGCTTTAGGATTTGATCTTTGGGGTGGGGGAGGGGGCAAGCAAATCTTAAATTATGCACATTAAAAAATAAATTAGTTAATACTTTTTAAATATAAATATAATAAAAAGATAAAAAAAAGAACAATACAAAAATATATTTTATATTTATGTTTATATTTATATATTTCTTAGTATTAATAAATGCTAGTTTCGCTCAAGGGATCTGTCCCACGCGCTTAACAGAATCCAAAGTTGTTCCGATTTTTAAGGGGATGGGGGATGCTAAGGACGTAAAAGACTATAGGCCAGTGGCAATGCAGGGTCACTTCGGTAAAATATTCGAATATGCTTTTAAATCCCGATTGAGCCAATTTCTAGAGCGATACGGATTGCTTTCGGATTGCCAAAATGGCTTTCGATCTGGTCACTCAACACAAACAGCACTCGATTCCGCTCTTGAGCACATTTACGATGAGCTGAATAATAAAAATATTGCATTGGGTCTCTTTTTTGATATGTCTCGTGCATTCGACACCGTCGATCATGGGCTCCTGATCACAAAATTTTAGGCAATAGGGGCACGCGGACCACCTCTGAGTTGGGTAAAGTCATACCTTTACGACAGGTCTCAGGTCGTTGAGATCGACGGGGTTAGATCTACTGGTCGGGGGGTTAAAAGAGGCACGCCCCAAGGTTCATGTTTATCCCCAACATTATTTAATATTTTTATTAACGACCCCCCAACAGTCGCGGCGGTAGTCGGGCGTCCCATGCTATACGCAGACGCTAGTAATATCCTTATCAGGGGTAAGACCCAAAACGACCTCGTACGTAAAGGGAACACGGCTGTCGACAATATGACCGGATGGTGTAATTCCAACGGACTACAGCTGAATGCCGATAAAACGATTTATGTCCAGTTTGGGACCAAAAACAAAACG
The DNA here is from genome assembly GCA_963920685.1 of Polydrusus tereticollis. Classification (NCBI taxonomy): domain Eukaryota; kingdom Metazoa; phylum Arthropoda; class Insecta; order Coleoptera; family Curculionidae; genus Polydrusus; species Polydrusus tereticollis. The sequence continues at coordinate 91,698,492 of OY987329.1, read as the reverse complement.
GTGGACTATAGTTTGTTAATCAAAGCCGAAGAAAAATCTATCGCAGGCGTCTCATCTACAAAATCCTTGGGAATACCTGTCGACCAAAAGCTTACATGGGGCGCACATATAGAAAGCATATTACCTAAACTTAGCTCCTATTCTTATTTAATAAGAAATCTTCGCGATACCGTATCCCCGAATGTGATCAAGCTTTTGTATTTCGGCTTGGTCCAGTCTACTCTTGCATATGGAATGGTATACTGGGGTGGGTCATGTGATGCACAACAGGTTCTTGTGGTGCAGAAAAGAATCATATAAACGACAGTAAGAATCTCTCCTTTAACATCCTGTAGGGAGCATTTTAAATATCTTAATATAATGATGACAACGTCCCATTATATATACTCTTTAATTCTGTATGCCATAAACAACAAAGAGTCGCTTACTCTGAGGCAAGAAATTCACTCTTATAACACCAGATATGAAAATGAATTTCAACTACCATTTTCTAGACTCGCGGTAGGACAGAATCACCCAAAATACATTGTGCTTAAGGTTTTTAATTAATTGGGTCGAATTACCCATGACTTTCCACGGAGGACGGTGGCAAGTGAAACATTAAAAAATAAATTGAAGAAATTTCTAATCAATAAATGTTATTACTCGTTAGATGAGTTTTTTAACGAAAGGGAACTTCCAAATCCAATAATCCCATAACTATTATCTATTCTAATATGATGGAAAGGGTGTAAAACATTTACAATATATGCCTGTTGTATATTTTTTGGGTTCTGTTTTTTGTACGTTACGCACTGTTTTATTTGAAATTTGCGTATTGTATGTGACATGTATTTTTTCTTGTCTATATTATTGATAATTTTAATGTAATTTATGAAAAACCGTTTTATATATATATATTAGCTTTTGTCGTTGAAGCATTAGGCACATTTTCGCCGAGCCGTGAATGGTACTTTGCATTGTCCATAACAAGAAGCGAGGATTTCTCGAGCCGAGGTAAAAGCTGTTCTTCCAACCATTTTTCAAATAATGTAGAGTTCATGTTGTCATGAATGTCGAATAAACCTCAAAATTCCTCGCCCGTACGTGAATTTTTGGGTACCTGGGACAAGGTTCTTTGTTCCGCTTTAATTTCTCACACCTGACAAAAAGAGGCAATTTAGGGTTGGTACTTGCTAATTTTATGCCTATGATTTGTTTAGAAGAAAGAACGATGATTAAAAGCTGTAGCTTTCTTTGTTGCAGGTTTTATTGCCGTTTCGGTCTTTTTAAATAATCTCTACTATACCTACAATATTTATTTCATAAGTACCTAATGTTGCTACATAGCCTTACAGACTACGCCGTCCTTTTAAAACGTCAGTGGTATAATGGGCTGCAGATATGGGAAAAAACGATTAACTTTGAATGAGCTGATGAAAAAGGCAGAGTATACCTACATAATGTAAAGGGCGTTTCAGAAGTATGATACGTAACTTAAGGGGATGATTCCTTATGTTATTCTAAGAGAAAAAGTTCATATGAACATGTGTCCAGAGTTGCCCCGTTTTTGATATACAGGGTGTTACATTTAAAAATAAAAAACGGTTCTTCATAATTTTCTTAAATATCCTCATCCCGTTTTATTGCAATTTGGTACCGCTATTCATAATAATAAGAGGCTTAATTAGCCCTAACTAGATTAACCCTTGAATGCTCAAGCGGGGTCCTTGCGGACCCCCAGTACAGCGTTTTCTTCAATATTTGCGGAATAAAAAAAAAACTGGCAACTGCGCCTTAAGGTATGTGCTTGAAAATAGTCGCGTAAACACGTGTTAGTTTGGTTTGAGCCGCCGACGCGACAGTGTCGAGTTATAACGCTATTAGGTAGGTGGGGTCTCTCAGAGACCCCGGCTTGGCATGCAAAGGCACCAAATTTTATATTAAAAATAATGTTTTTTTGCAGATTTTGTTTAAAATGGCTCATTTCAGAAGGCATAAACCACTAACGCAACGGGAGCATAAAGAATTGTTGGAAACTTTAGATTTAGACGCTTCGGACTCGGAACTAGAGTATGAAAATGTAAATGAATCGGCTGAAGAGAGTGAAGATGTCAAAGAAACTGTTTCGGAAACAGAAGACAACCTAGAAATAGAGAGCGAAAGAAGATTCTGACCAAGAACCTGAGCCTCAAGTTATGATTCCAGATTTGGAACAAAATGCTAAGCCTCATGCGACGGTATCAGGTCTAAATCAGGGACCCGAACCTCAAGCAGTGGTTCCATATGGGCATACCAGTATACACCGCAAAATCTGGTCTAGAGTGGAAAACTCAGCCATTCGTTAGAACCAAAAGACCTATTAGAAATATTATAAATGCACGTCCAGGTCTTACCAAATACAGTGAAAAGGTAAGTACACACCTAGAGTTTTTAACTTGTTTTTTACAAACAAAATGAAAGACTTGATTTGTCGCTTTACTAACGAGGAAGTAGCAAGGTACTACAATAAATATAATGGAAAATATCCAAACAAACCAAAGAATTGGACTTTACTTGAAGCAGATGAACTAGACCGTTTTATAGGCATTCTTCTCAAAGCTGGAGTATTGAGGTGCAGAAAGCAATCTACCCGAGAAATGTGGACCACTGACACTTCCATTCAAAAGAATCAGGAGTACCGACCGAGTAGTTTCGGATTTGATGAAACCATACTAAGGCAGCTGGCGCGGTATTACAATAGATAATTTCTTTACTAGCGTTTCACTTGCAAATTACTTGTTGACGCAAAAATTGACTCTTCTGGGAACGCTCAGGAAGAACAAGCCAGACACACCCTCACAGCTTAGTTAAACTTCAAGAGCTACGGAATCATCAATCTTTGCTTTTACAGAAAATCTTACAATAGTTTCATACGTTCCTAAGAAAAATAAAATGGTTCACCTTCTTTCAAGTCAACATGATGATGAAAAAGTTTGCCCCGAAATTCATAATAAACCATAGCATGCATGATATTAGATTATAAATTATAATAAAACCAAAGGTGCGGTCGACAATGCAGATAAACTGATACGAGACTATTCATGTGCAAGAAAAACAGCTCGTTGGCCCTTTAGACTTTTTATGAATATGGTCGATATTGGAGGTGTAAATTCATTTGTACTAAATATCGAAAAAAATCCTGGCTGGCAGAAGAAGAATTGCTCACGCCGCCGCTCATTTCTATTACAATTAGGCGATCAACTAGCTAAAAATATTATGAAAAAGCGAGCCGAGAACAAATATCTTCAGAAGCATGTAAAAAGAGCCTTACAAGATTGTGGCATCGAACCTGAAAATCTACAAAACAATGATAAACTTCCCCAAGTGGCAGGTAAAAACGCGCTGGATGTTACCAGTGTCCACGTAAAATTGATAAAAAAGTCAATACAAAATGTGACACTTGTAAGAAGTTTGTGTGTGAAATTAACAGAAAGAAAGATCAACAGTATGTGTATATAACGTGTTATTTGGAATAAGTTTTTTCACAAAGGTTAGCTATAGTATAATACCTACATATTAGTATTTATTTTGCTTTTGCCTATATTTATCAGAAGGTTTTGTAAGGGTTTTTTTTTATATATTTAATAAATAATTTGAGCATTGTAACCTTAAGCTTGTGTTTAATACTTAAAATACACTTTAATGCACATCCCTATGTTTATTTACTATGGGGTCCCTTCGGGACCCCGGTTGGGCATGTACGTTGATTACAGTAGGCTTTGCGCTCAAGGGATAAATCTATTAAGTCCAGTGGTGTTCCGGGGAGAACCTTAACGAATATTATTGACAAGAAAATGTACGTCACTCACTTTTTCTAATCTTGAAAACTTTTTTCGGATTTACCAGCTAATGATACAACTTTTTTGTTCCTTGAATTGTTTTCGTATCTTGTTTCGTTTTCGAGAGAAAATATAAAAACCACTTTATTGCATGCACAAAAAAAAATACCTATGTATTTCGAAGTTCAAATACGTGGAAATTCCAAAGATAAAACGAAATAATAGATTCTACCTGCGAATTTCACATTCTAATAATTTTCTATTGGCATATAAACTTATTTTTTACCACTAGTGCATAGGTATCAGCTTTCCTCTGCTACTAGAATTAACGAAAGCATAAAATATAAATTTATTGAGTTATAAAAAAATATTATTATTAGACACTCACCAGTTGCCAGAAGACACAGGATTAAAATAATATTTCGCATTTTGATAAACATTCGATACGACACATACATTTGTAATGATTTTTTTTGTCGTCTACATCTGCTTCTAATATAACTGCTTGGCGCATTTTATTTACCTAAACAACTACTAAGATAAGGATTTTACGTGAAAAGTTTACCAAGTGTCGTGATAGTCGAAAAACTAATAATTATTTATAGCATTATTGTTATTATAGGCATATATTTATGAAACGAAATTTTTACCTAAAAACTGCCGATACTTTTCCCAACGTGTTAAATACAATGTTTTTTTTTACGCGCGTGAGAAAAATTGGGATATATACAGGGTGTATTGTAAATATAGGCCAATACTTAGTGGCGTAGCGTGGTTGAACGGACAAACCTTAAAGGGGCACCCTTATTTTAAGTTTTGGAAACTAGTTGTATTCAAATATTTTGGTATTACATTTTACTTACAAATTAAAAGTTAAGACGTCTGGTTTTAACACTTTCCATTTTATTTAAAGTATTATTAAAATCCCTGTCTATATATGGCATAACCATTCTTAATGCTAATTAATGAAAGGTCATTTAGCCGTCCTTTACCAGTTGTAGATCTCTGAAATGTTTTAATTTTTGCCAGTCTACTGAGTGACCTTTCAGCTCCTGCGCTATTAGCTATTGTAAAGTTTTGTAAAGTTAGGGTAAACATCTTCCTAGTTGTTGGCTATTATAAAAGGTAAAATTTCCTCCGTTTTTAAATGATTGTTTTTTTTTTCATTTCATATCATCAAATTTCTGTGACACCTTAATAAAATCCGCAAGTGTCAAGGGTTTGAATAAATGTGTCAAGAGCCACATAAAATATTTTAACTTTAAAAATTTCTTCCGGATTGCGATGCGAATAATCTTCTTGAATTTCATCGTCATTTTTTTTTTGCTTAACGTACACTTTCTTCAGCAAGATTTAAATTGCTTTCACATTTTGTTGCAATTTTAAGCGCATCTGCCTTCAAGCGTAGAAATATCTGCTCATCTTTAAGATCCCTTAGCTCATTTTCAGTAGTTCTTACTAGACTGGCTGCTGTGTTTACATTTAAATCAGATTTTTGCATATATTTAGATAATGCATAAATTTTTGTCAGCAAATCTTTCCAGAAACATAAAAGGAACTTAAATTCAAATCTAGTCATGGTGTTTAACATCCCTGAAGCCTCTGCCATCTGTTTCGCTGTAGCGTTGGTCAATTCTCCGGAAGTTATATTTTGTAAGGTTACTTCTACAGCTTGAAAATTTTGATATACGGCCCTTTTGTGGCTTACCCATCTTGTAACACACAGCCTATTTAATGTAAGTTTTCTGTTATTCTCTGTTAGTTGGCTTTGAATATTTTTCAATAATTTTAAACGAGGGAAACTTTCGGTAATATACACGTAGACTTGTTCCAGTGTTCCAAAAAAGAACTTAATCTCTGTACAGCAATTTACTGTATCCACCAAAGCCAAATTTAGGTTATTAGAACAGCAGTGGATATATAGTGCTTCTGGAACTTGTTGCTGAATTCTGGTTCGCAATCAAGAAATGCTACCGAACATAGTGCTAGCCCCATCATATTTATTTTACTCTCATTACGAAAAGTTGCCCCAGACATTTTTTATGCTTAGAGTCGTTGTCCATGTTTTTACTTAGTACCAATAAATTATTTAATGAATCGCACCCGAATTCAAACACCAACAATACAAAATCAACACAAAATGCCGCCGCCTACTAGAATTCGAGGCACGCACTCAACCGTTCCAAGAAGAGAGCAAGTGTTTCTGTTTCTATATTGAGGAATTTAACCGGCCTGGTGTAATTTTGGATTAATACATCGTATGGATCTTTCATGACATACCCACTAAAAGCCATTGTTGTACGCTACGCCACTGGCAGTACTTCGCCAACGTATAGACTTGGTCAAAATAATACAAGCCCAAATGGCAAAGAACTCTTATAATAATTTGGTTAAGAGGGAATTTTGGTATATCAGAGACATATAAAGGCTGTCAAACAATATACTTACACAGTAAAATTTGAGTCGCAAAAAAATATAAATTCTCGAAGTGTTTGGATACTTAAATAGAATAATATAATATGATGATGCCAATAATAATTATCCATTTTGTAACTTTGAAAGCTACATGGAGAAAGCTATATTAACTACAAAAAAATAAAAATAGAACAGTTTTGCTATTTCCGACTGCTATTACAAGAATAATTAGTTCTTAAAAAAATTGGTAACATTTAAAAGAGCTTTTACCTCTTTCATATACTGCTGCCCAGAAGTTCGGAATAAAATTATTATAGCCTTAGCCTGTAACTTTTGGGGAAAATGCCCGGACACGTCAATTTAGTTTTATATATGCTCACATTTTGACATTATTCGTTTGTTTTTTTATAGACATTTGTCCAAGATATGACGACATCGATCTATTTTTTTAAATAGAAACATACAGCTTGTGATACATTATTTGAAAGCTAATATCTCGTACAGTTTGCTCATAAATTTTGGCGCGATTCTGTCAAGCTATTTCAAAATGGCGACTATTAAAAGTTAAAAAAAAATCACTATTTAAATAAGCGGAAATTATAAATCATTGATGTTTTTTTAACTTTCAAGGTAAGAAATCTTCATTGTTTCAAGTTCTGACATTTTGTACATTGTGACTTAACAATAGTTAGGTATAGTTTATTTGTTATTTATTTCGTCAAAAAAAAAATAAAAATGTAACGAAGCAAAACAAAACACAACAAAAAGGTGGTTTAACGTGGCAAATGCTGGAAATGTCCTCCACCCTCTACTTGGCATACTCCCAGACAATGGTAAAATCCGTCGACGGAATTTCGAGTGGCTTCAGCCGGTATGTTATGTGTCTCCAATCTAATTTTGTTTTTTAAAGCTTCAATATTATTTGGTCTATTTTGGTAAACTTTTTCTTTTAAATATCCCCAAAGAAAATAGTCTAGAGGCGTTAAGTCTTGGGACCTCGGTGGCCATTCCATTGTACCACGTCGTCCAATCCAGCGACCCGGAAATATCTGATCTAAATATCTTCTCACATTGATACCAAAATGCAGGGAAGCACCATCTTGCTGAAACCAACTTGTTTCATTAGGTATATCTGGATCTACTTCGTTAAGAAAAATTACAGCTAGAGCAGGCCTCAACTCGAAGGTTAAGAAATCCAGGTACCGTTCAGCTGTGAGGTTTCCTTCCAAAAAGAATGGCCCTAAACTTGGGTTATTAATGATACCTGCCCATACTTTTACTTTCTGGGGCCGCTGAGTATGCGCTCCAAATATCCATCGTGGATTCTCTTGACTCCAGAAACGATAATTATGTCTGTTAACCACCCCGTTTAAATAGAAAGTAGCTTCATCCGAATATAATATGTTTTGTGGAAACCTATTATTCTCGTCACACCGTTCTCATCATTTCTTCGCAAAATTGCAATGAGCATACCGTACGAGATATTAGCTTTCAAATGATGTATCACAAGCTGTATGTTTCCATTTAAGAAAAAGATCGATGTCGTCATATCTTTGACAAATGTCTATAAAAGAACAAACGAATAACGTCAAAATGTGAGCATATATAAAACTAAATTCCCTGTCCCTGTAAATTTCTGTCTGAGCATTTTCCCCAAAAGTTACAGGTTAAGGCAATATTAATTTTATTCCTGACTTCTGGGTAGCCCTGTATACATATCTTATATACCAAATCTCCCCCACAAAGTAACCTTTATGAAACAGTTTTATTGGCGTGCTCACAATTGCTCAAGGTGCTATAGTTGTTACGTACGAAACCCTTTTTGGAAGTATTTATATTACTTTAGCTGTATAAGTGTTTTATTGATGTTTCTAAAAATTTAATGTATCATTTTTACTGGTACACTAATACAACATTTAAACGGGAACATAATAAGCAATTTTGCTTTAAATAGTGGTACCCATTTTAGACAGACGTATAGAATACATATTACTGGTTGTAAGAAAATTCTTACAGTTTTTATAAAGGTATGAAATGCTGCTTGCGAATAAATAATATTTTTTCCTAATGTCCTTGTTAACAAGCATATCGGCCCCAAAGACGCACCTGAAGATTTACATTTTTCATTCTTACTTTGAAGGAATCCTGTATTTTAATGAATGTGCATAGCCAGGGAAGCCATTAAGAATGGATTTGGCGCCCCACTCGCAGAGTCAAAATTTTGATACGCTGATTTTTGGAAAATTTACAAATACTTTCATTTGATGTATTTAATGTATATACAAGCACAATGCAGTTCTCTGGAAGCAAGAAGAATTTATGCTGGGACATTTCCAAACTAAAATTAACCGACTCAAGGAACATTAGCCTAAGAGAAACAAGAAATAAAGTCAGATCAAAAGTGCATTATCATCTTAGGAAGCTTTTTACTGCGTTGTGGTGGAGAAGATCCCTCGAGAAGCGCAAGAAACCCAGAGATGGAAGGCCAAGTTCTGGTTGACATTACTGATAATCCATCTAACAGCATAAGGAAGCTTGCGGCTCAACTAGACACAACAAAATGGGTTGTTCAAGAAACTATTAAAGAACAATTTTATTGCTTCCTCCCTTCCATATTCAAAAGGTACAGGCAGTGTCCCCCATATGATTTTCCTGCAAGATTAAATTATGCATACTCGTTTTTACAACACACCCATTTAACCGCAACTGTTTTGCTTACCGACGAAGCTGGCTTTACAAGAGACGGCGCAATAAATTGTCATTATTTACATGTCTAGCAATCCTCAAGCAATAAGACAAAGTAACAAGGGCTTGTGATTAATGTATGCAGCATGGGCGAGGATCATTAAGACTCATTTCATTTTAGAAAACATGTTATTAACATTAAAATATACCGGGTTGCCTAAAAGAAATAATCGAGAAGATAAATCTTCTTTGTGGCCCGATATCTTTCTTAGGAAGGACATTATGAAAAACTATATGAACTACTAGTATTACTAACTAACCTGACCTCATCTGTTTGCTGGCGAAATATTGCCCTATAGTTACCAGACACCCTATATACCGGGTGTTGCATCGTCGAGCGAGACATAGGAAATCCCATGTAATTTTAAATGGGGTCAATTATTGGCTTTCCTAATTATTTTAGAGAAAAATTCTATTTAGGTTTATTAAAGAGCACTAAAACCCACATTCAAAAGAATAATTTTAGATATTTTTAATGAGCCCGTTTACGGGTTATCGCCGATTTCTTTTTAACTATTTCTCCTTTTTATGGCCCCGTATTTGCGGGCACCAGTCAAGGTAAAAGGTGACTGTCAAATAAAGTTGTCATTTTAAGGAATATTTGAACATCTTCTTAAATCCTAAAGTTCTAACAATTTAATAGTACCTACCTATTAATTAGTAAAATATTGAAACATGTAAAATGTCATAATTAACCTTGTAATTGGATACTTTATTTTAGTTTTATTTAGATTAATTTGTACTCATAAATACACCTTTAATATTTTCGATGTACGAGTTTTTATAACAATAAAGCACACATTTCAAAATGACAACTTTATTTGACAGTCATCTTTTACCTTGACTGGTGCCCGCAAATACGGGGCCATAAAAAGGAGAAATAGTTAAAAAGAAATCGGCGATAACCCGTAAACGGGCTCATCAAAAATATCTAAAGTTATTCTTTTGAATGTGGGTTTTAGTGCTCTTTAATAAACCTAAATAGAATTTTTCTCTAAAATAATTAGGGAAGCCAATAATTGACCCCATTTAAAATTACATGGGATTTCCTATGTCCCGCTCGACGATGCAACACCCGGTATATCAATACATCAAGAATCACATACCGATTCTCGATGTATTCTTTCCTGCGTCATTGTTGAAGAAACATTCAGCATTAGTGCAACTTCGTTCACCGTGGTATTGGCATTTAATTTATTTTCTTATAGAGATAAAATAAATGAAACAAAAATTTAACATGGACTGTTCAGTTCCTCCTCAATATTTTTTTAAACTTAAATAGAGGTGCTGAGCAGAGATTTGTGAGAAAAATATTAACAATAAAACCTATTCGAGAAACTACAGTACCTATCTTGCGAACAATAACAATTTATTATAAATAGATACGTAGGTACTTCGATCCACTAAGATAAATCTGATATTATTGGGATAATCTTAGATTTAATGAGTTTATATATCTTATTTTAATGTCAGCTAAAGATTAAAATAGCAATTTGAAGTACCATTCTGCTTTTGGATAAACGTCTAAAGATATAAAATTGATTTATATTAATAGGAACTTAAAAATAACACGATTTACTAATCATCATCTTATTTCTGTACTTATTAATGTACTTTGCGGGCATTAGATCAACTAACATGAACTAATCCAAACAGATATTATACGACGGCTCGAGGTAATTCATCCCCTTTACTTCAAATATCAAAACACAAAATAAGCTATATTCCCAGTGTCAAAAATAGGAACCCGATGGCCATCGTCAAAAATCATTTAAACATTATTACTGTACTTTAACAGTAACTATCTAAATTATGTAGTTTTAAATCCACCAACTTCCATATTGTTACTATCCAATATTGCTTGCCCAAGAGTCCTCGTGCTAATCATTTTGTTTTCCTCTACGTGCAGTGAAATATTAGGATCTCTATTATCCCTTTCTTCAGCTCTATTGACACTCTGAGTTGAGTATTTACAGTTACTTATTACAATGCCTTTGGACTCAAATTTACTAATAATAAGTTTAACTAATGAAATGGAGGGGATAGGATTATCACGGAATTGAACTAAAAACATTTCAGACACTACTCTTAAACGGTTTCCTGTATAATACCACTTTATCATAGTTACTTTTCCCTTAATGGAGTGGCTCATATTTAGTTATAATTAAAGCGCCTTCAACAAAAATGTTGTCACTGACGCTACTTCTCGTTTTGTCAATGCCAAATAATAATTTGCCGGTGTTTGCTGTATTACCTGAATTGTGAAAATTTCGTAATTTTGCCATCACATTTAATTGAATTTTCTCTAAAATGTACAGGGGAGCCAATATTTAGCCACCTTAAAATTTACATGAGATTTCCTATGTTCTACTAAACCATGCATCACCCGAAATGTAGTTAACGATAATACTGTGTTATTAAAATATAATAATATCTTTCTTTGCAGTCTAGTGTTGCCACTGGATAACAATATAATATTTTCAGTGCGTCAAATTCGTTAAGATATATTGTAGCATGTAAGTACCTACCGAATTATTCCTTATTTATGAATTTCTGAAAAGAACTCCTTTGTGGATATGCTTGTTAAATTTGAATGAATATATCAAAATTGTAAAATCCTACTACTTAACTCTTATACAAGGAAGAAAAACGGCGCATGGTCATATATAGGTCACATATTAGTAAGAGATCCAAAAAATAGGGATCTGAATATCTACAATTCATTTATTTATGAAACCGAGATAACGGATTATTTTCCAGTATTATCAATTTTAAAATGAAAAAGTAAGGAGTCTAAACCACAAATAACTAAAACTGCCATTGGTAGAGATTAACAAGCTAGAAAATATTTTGAGCAGAGAAACCTGGAATGAGGTATTCAATGCTCAAGACTTTAAAGATCCATGTCATGGTTTTATAAACAAATTAAGATGTGCATTGTGCAATGGAAACTTCCTAAACATTAAAAAGGCAACCATGGATACCCAAAGCACTGATAAAATTGGTAGACGCAAAGTACGAATTATACAGGGTGTCTCACGGTCGATGGTAGGTTAGACGTTTACGGAAAACGACATAGAAAATTACTGAAAATTGGGCAACTTGGGTTATTGGCTTTGCTCTATCGATCTAAAATATTTTCAACAACGCAGCGTTACCGCTTATACAAAAAAGTAGCAACATATTTGATATTTCAAATAGAACACCCTGTATATAATTGCATTTTCCGCTTCATTATTGATTTCTAATTATTTCTGTATAATACGTTTCTATACCTATCTTTAGCGGTTTTCGAGAAATTAATTAATTTCCATATTTTCTGTTCAAAACATAAACAAAAACAAATTCTAATTAAATGTCTATTACTGCGGTATTTGGATTCGTAGACAGCTGAAATTTTGGATGTAGTTTACCTTGTCCTGTGTATTAGTTTATTTATTTATTTATTTATTTATTTCAATACACTGTTTTACAGTTTCCCAGTTACAAAACAGGTACAAAACAATTTAATATAATAAACTTAATAACTAATGTATTTAATCTGAATTCTTACATTACACAATATACATGTCAATAAAGTTAATAATAGGTAATATAAAAATAACAATCAACAAAAAAAAAAATGGCGGCAGAAGTCCTACACAGGGTGGCTGTAAAAATTATTCTTGATCGTGCCCGGGCTGCAGTTGAAAATATCATATGCTATGATGTTTTCATTGTACCAGCTACAGATTCTATTGAGAGGCGCATATTTAAATACATTTGTTCAAAAGTTAGGTAGGTAAAATGTGTCAGCATACCGCGAACTCAGGGATGGAATTCTAATGTTTAGTCTGTGTAGTAGCTCTTCACAGATTAGTCGATTATTAATTAACTTGTATAAAAACAACTGGCCGAAACATCTGCGCCTGTCAGACAGGTTGACGAGCAAAAACCTCTGCAACAGCCGATCATGTGGAAAGCCCCTAAAGGGATAGACCCCATCCGATCTGAACCACAAAGCCTTCGCGAATCGTCTCTGAACGAATTTAATATCATCTATATGTGCTTTATAATAGGGAGACCAAACCACCGATGCGTATTCCAATTTAGATACAACAAAAGAGAAAAATTAAGTTTTTACCGGAACATCACTCTGAAACTCCTTTGTGGCCCTCAAGACAAAACCAAGTAATTTATACGAGGCAGATACAGTGTCTTCGATATGAGGAACAAAGGACAGTCCCTTATCAAAAGTTACTCCTAGATCTTTGAACACCTCAGGTCGTTGCAGATTGACGCCGTCTATGTTATAATTGAAATGAATTATCGTGTTTTTATTAGTGTAGGTCATAATATTACATTTCGAAACGTTTAAGTTCAATCTATTCTTTACACACCAATCATGCAAAATATCCAAGTTATGTTGCAGATCCAAGCAATCACCATCACTAGAAATTGTTGAAAATAATTTTAGGTCATCAGCATAGAGCAAACAGCGGACTGAGAGATCAGCAACAATATCATTAATAAACAACGTAAATAGCAACGGACCAAGGATGGAACCCTGGTGAACTCCAGATGTGGCAAAATACTCCGTATATCTGACCCCGCCATAAGCCATGAACTGACTTCTATTCTTTAAATAAGAATCAAAGAATACCATCAACTGATCGGAGAATCCGAAGTACCTCAATTTCTGCAGTAAAATGGCGTGGTCAAGCCGATCAAAGGCCTTAGAAAAGTCCGTATAAATCACGTTTGTCTGCTTACGCTGATCAATACCTTCAGTCAAATATTGGGTAATGCACACTAGGTTTGTAATGGTTGAACGACCATGATCGGTCTATAATTAGATATATCCAATCTGAGACCCTTCTTAAAAACAGGGCTCACCTTAGAAGATTTCCAAATATTTGGCATCATGCCGACGTCGAGACATTTATTAAACAATACGGACAGAGGATGGGCAAAGACACCAGCACAGTCTCTGACAATAAACGCTGGAATGCTGTCTGGTCCTGTAGTTAATTTAGGTTTAATCTGCTTAATTGCATTAAAGACATCCTCCCTACTGAAACTGGCAATATTTATATTCAAACTTGACAACTGATCAAAGTTTGCGGTTGAATTAGACCCTGTTAAATAAGAACCGCTAAAAAAATTGGCAAAAGCGTTGACAATATCATCAGCACTGGAAAAAGTAGTGTCATCAAGATGCATATTGCGAGCAATAGAATTTGATCCTCTTTTGGAGATTATGAAAGACCAAAATTTGTTAGGGTCGAGACTAACAACAACAGTTATGCATAAAGAAATTTGTTCTGTGTTATACAGGGTCGTGCAAAATTCGTCATTTTACCTATTGATACAAAAATGGTAAAAAGTGCATTTTTTCAAATATATATATTAATGTATATATGTATATTATTAAATATCCTGCAAGAAAATTAATGTCCCTTCCAAATGATATATCATGTTCCTATACCTAAATAGTTAAGATGTCGAAATAAAAGTAAGTTTTTGTAATAATCGGATTATTTTAGCATATTTGTCTTAGATAGCCATGAAATCCCAAGATGGAACATAATATCTTTATGAAAGCTTGACAGTTAGTGCATCAATAATAAAAAATTTGCTAGTTTTTAACTTTTAGTAAAGAAAGCGACCTAAAAAGAATTCAAATGGAGGGAAATAACTATTCAAATGAAATTTTGATGAAATTGTTTATTCTTCATGGACGTAACCAAATTATAGCAAGAACATGCAGAAGGTTCAACGAAATGTTTCCCGATCAACAACTAATTAACGAGAGAGAGTTTGTACGATTAAAAAATAATTTTGTTAATTATGGGTCAAAACTGAAAACAAAACTAATTTCAGTAGGGACAAATAACATGAATACAGTGAAATAGCAAAAATAGCAAATAACAATACAAGACAAAAGCATAGGTATACCTAATAAAAAGGTTCAAGATTTTTTTAATAAATGTTCAAAATGACGACCGTTGAATTCCAAACATTTTTCAATCCGTATACACGGAGATTCAGTTGTGGCCTTCCCTATTTCACTGGCATCAAGCTGTTCAATATAAGTGATCACTCGTTGGCGAAGGTCTTGTTTGCTCTGTACTGGGTCCTGTATACTTTTCTTTTTAAATCACCCCACAAGTAGAAATCAAGTGGCGTGAGATCGGGTGATCTAGCAGGCCAATCCCACGGGCCCAAATGTCTTAGCCAACGATCGTCGAGAATTTGAAACAACTCTCTTGTTACTGTCGCAGTGCAGTTGAAACCAACAGGTACGATACTATTCTAATGATAGATTGTCCAGAAACTCGTTCACATCTGATTTTAGAATTTGAAGGTATCTTTCGGAATTTAGAGATTCCTCGTAAATGTGATACCCTATTTTGTCATCTTTTAGGAGGCAAAAAACGGTAAAATTGAACCTATCCTGAAATCCCATTTCCTTAACAACATGTGGATTTTGGTAAGCCTAGAAATGCTCGATGCACTAACTATCAAATTTTCATAAAGATATGTTCCATCTTGGGATTTCATGGCTATCTAAGACAAATATGCCAAAATAATTCGATTTTTACAAAAACTTGCTTTTATTTTGACATCTTAACTATTTAGGTATAGGAACATGATAAATCATTTGAAAGGGACATTAATTTTCTTGCAGGATATTTAATAATATACAGGGTGTTCCATTTAAAATATTAAATATGTTGCTACTTTTTTGTATAAGCGGTAACGCTGCGTTGTTGAAAATATTTTAGATCGATAGAGCAAAGCCAATTACCCAAGTTGCCAAATTTTCAGTAATTTTCTATGTCCCGTTTTCCGTAAACGTCTAACCTACCATCGACCGTGAGACACCCTGTATAGGAAAACCCGATCCATATAATATAGAAAATCAGAGAAATTTCCAAGCCTATGAAAAACAAAATTAATTAATTGCAAGGGCAAAAAAACTTTATTTAGAAAGGAAATGGAAAAAAATAAAAATAATACAAAATTTCTTTAGAATGCTATAAACCAGTACACAAATAACATAAAGGAACTTCAAGGAGATTCGTAATAACAACAATATTATAATCTATTAGCAAAATATATCAATAGTATTCAATAATTATTTTGTTGGAGGTTGGACAAAATCTGGCTGCCAAAATTCCTACACCCACAACATCTCATAGAAAAAGAAATAAAACCGAAAATTCACTATTTCTAAAACCAACAGATGAATCTGAGGTTGAAAATATTAATAATAATAATAATAATGAATGCTCTATATTTCAAAATTACATTATATAACATACAATGAAATAGTGGCAAATATTACAGACAAAATTTACACTACAAATCTAAGATTTTTATAAAATACTCTTCGATATTATACGGTTCAATGCCTTTTAGAATTTATATTATAATAAATTAAATATATAACTACTCGTATATACTGAATATAATTGCGTTCTTTTTTACTTTCTTAATGGTGGCACAAGTTTTGAAGAGTCTTGGAACACTATTGTATAGTTCAACACAGTTCTGTTGTAATAAGCACCACTTTCATACAATGTCAGCTTATGTTTAGGGAAGGTATAGTTCTTCGTTCTTGTTGAATAATGTTATTTTGTGATTCACTTTTTCTGAACAAATAATAAAAAATAATAAAACACATTCCTGTATGTAAACTGCAGGGACAGTAAGAATAATATTAATATTTATACATAAACTCAATATAGCGCCAGACTTGGGCAATATTACAGCCAAAATACTAAAATCATAATCTCCTTTTATAAAAGTCCATTA
The DNA here is from genome assembly GCA_963920685.1 of Polydrusus tereticollis. Lineage (NCBI taxonomy): Eukaryota > Metazoa > Arthropoda > Insecta > Coleoptera > Curculionidae > Polydrusus > Polydrusus tereticollis. The sequence continues at coordinate 91,681,732 of OY987329.1, read as the reverse complement.
TCATACTTGATTAATAAGATGTTTCAAATCGGTTATTTCCCTAACTATCTGAAAGAGGCGCTTATCAAGCCATTTTTAAAAAGGGGTGATCCGGCAGAGGTTTCCAATTATAGACCAATTTCGTTAATATTATATATCTCTAAAATTATAGAAGAAATATAATTAAGACAAAAATAACGCAGATTTTTAGCAAATATAATGTAATATCCAAGGATCAATTGGCTTCAGACAGGGGATACTAAGTGAGGACGCAATTTTGTTTTAATAAACAGTATTTATGAGAAGCCAGACAAGAACAAAGCAGTTCTTTGTGTATTCCTTGATTTGGCGAAGGCCTTCGATACGATCGATCATAGGTTATTGATTGACTGTTTCAAAAATGTAGGTTTTAAAGTTATTGCATTAGACCTAGCGAAGTGAAAATAAACAAACGAGAGTTGCAGCACGGCGCTACATCGAGCTAATGCTGGAGAATCGTACGTAATGTTGCAGTAAGTAGAGTGTTATGACCCGTTCTGTTCAACAGCCTCCTCAACTTCACTTCTGCCGGTTTTGTCATCTATTTAAAATGATACGGTTTAAATGTGTGATGCCGACTTATTGAATGAAGTAAGAACTGTTGCAGTGAATAATTTGCGGAAGGTTAAATCGTATTTTGATGAAATGTCCCTCAAAATTAACTTCGACAAAACTAAATTTATATACTTTAGCTGCAACAAAAGTAAAGTTACCGAATATATGACCCTGTCGATTAATGATTCCATAAAAATTCAGGAAACAGAACACGTAATATATTTGGGTGTACACATTGACAGATTCGTAAAATTGGATATACATATTAATGTTTGTTATAAAAAAGTTAAGATCAATTACCGTACAGGTTTAAGCAATTGAAAATGGTGTTAGAGATAAAACAATTGAAAGCTGTATACTGTATATTATGCTCTTGCTGTATCAAACATGGAAATTTTACAAAACTATATACTTATTAACATTATGTATAATAAACCTTATATATATTCCAGCAACCTTCTGTATGAGAACAGTCATATGCTGGACATTAGACCAATATATCTATACATGATTTTAACCACACAATATACAGGAAGGAATAAATTTCCTAAGATTACACAAGAACATGATAAAAAGAAAATGAGGACAATAACAATTAAAGTCTCAAAATCACTCAATCTGTTTTGTATTCACTGGCTAATTGGATGTAAATTATTTGGAAATAAATTATTATAATATAAATTATGACCAGATATACATACATAATTATGTCGTGACTCACAGCTTTAATGTTTTATCCAACAGGCTCTGATAAATACGAACGAACACCCCTCTACTTATTATAGACCCTCTTATCCACCATCTGTCGCCTTTTACCAACCCCTCGGCCATTTCGCGTTCCAAGTCACATCTCATCCCCCGTTTACTGCCCCGACCGCAGAGTGAAATGTGCACTTTCATATAAACGGCCATTTTTAGATCCCATCTTGGCTTTAATTCTCTCATCTCCCACGGTCGACCAATGTGAACCTTCTATTTCACATTAACTTTTATAGGGAAAGTACACATGGTCCGATATTAAAGTTTTAAGGCAAGATACGAAGGAATATTATATACGCCTGGGGTTTATGGGAAATATCTTTGGTAAATTAATGACTCCCTAGGTTATTAAAAAAGAAATGGGTTGTAATTTCTGGAGGAGGGCAGAAAGGTCTTTGCTATCTTTGGAATTTGGATTGATCTATAATTGAATTGCAGTGTAAATTATTTTATATTATAAGTCCCTGAAAGTACTATGTTTACACAACTTAGAAACCACAAAAAAAGCATGCTTATAGTTTCCTTAGTAACGCTAAACAAGACTTGAATGACAACAGTTTTTCGGATTTTTATTAAAAAGATTTTTACAATAATTATCCCTCCAAATATGACATATTATCACTTGTGTGTCTTGTGAAACATACGAAAATAAGTACGGTTCTCATTTTGCACGTGGTACCAGCAGAAAAAAAAGGTAACAATAATAATAATAATAATTTTAATAATAATAATAACCATAAAATACTTTTTTATTTCAAATTATGCTGTACCGGATGTTCCACCTAAGGAGGTAATCTGTTATATCTCAGAAAGTAATAACACTAGGACTTTGGTAAAAAATATTTATCAATAAAGGCGGCCAAGAGAAATTGCTGGAAATTACTTTCAAGTTCGAAAAATAACCGCTAGGGGGCGTAAGAGAACTTTCAAAATAGAAATGCCGATTTTCTCTTGATTTTTCTTAATAAAAATATGCTTAAAATATAAGCATTGTATTCTTCATAAAATTATACAACTTTATGTTAGGAATCGTTTTTTTTCTATTTTCAATAATAAAGTGGTGGGAGAAGGTCAAACTTTTTTCTTTCAAACGCTGATATCTCTGCTTTGGATAAACCGATTTTATTCAACTTGGTCTTGAAAAAAAGCCATTATTTTCCTCTACACGTAGATCTATTAACTATACCGTATTGATTCTGATGGTGGCCACTAGATGGCGTTTTTTCGTAATTCCTCAATGAATAAGGATTTTCTCAAAAAAATCAAATGTTGTGATATGACTTTTTCATCATATTTTATTTTAGGCTTTTAAAGGATATTGGAATTGGGATAATGGAATAAAAAATCCAGGTCCGTATTTAAAATAAAAAAAGTTGATGATGGTCGCTTGAATCCGAAACGTCGGATTAAAAACTAACCCCATCAGCTTGTAGAGGAGGAAAAGTTACTATAAGGAACTGAAAACCGCAACGTGATATCTTTTGTTAAACTAGAGAAATTAGGGATAATAATAATTAATATGGAAAAATAGGCCATTTTTTAAAACATTAATTATTCAATTAAATCTCTAGTTTAATAAAAGATATGACGTTGCGGTTTTCAGTTCCTTATAGTAACTTTCCTCCTCTACAAGCTGATGGGGTTAGTTTTTTATTCCGACGTTTCGGATTCGAGCGACCATCATCAACTTTTTTATTTTAAATACGGACCTGGATTTTTATTCTACTATTTAATAGCCTTCATAAGCCTAAAATAAAATATGTTGAAAAAGTCATATTATAACATTTGATTTTTTGAGAAATCCTTAACAATTAGGGAATTACGGAATAACGCCATCTAGTGGCCACCATCAGAATCAATATGGTATAGTTAATAAATCTACGTGTAGAGGAAAAGAAGGGCTTTTTTTCAAGACCAAGTTGAATAAAATCGGTTTATCCAAAGCAGAGATATCAGCGTTTGAAAGAAAAAAAGTTTGACCTTCTCCCACCACTTTATTATTGAAAATAGAAAAAAAACGACTCCCAAAATAAAGTTGCATAATTTTATGAAGAATACAATGCTTATATTTTTAACATATTTTTATTAAGAAAAATCAAGAGAAAATCGGCATTTTTATTTTGAAAGTTCTCTTACGCCCCCTAGCGGTTATTTTCCGAACTTGAAAATAATTTCCAGCAGTTTCTCTTGGCCGCTTTTATCGATATATATTTTTTCTCAAAGTCCTAGTGTTATTAGGTACTTTCTGAGATATAGCCGATTACCTTCTTAGGTGGAACACCCGGTACAATAGGACAAAATGGAATTGGTTCACCATTCCTTGTCTAAGAAGTCTACTAATGAATCTCTACTACCAATTTATTGAATGCTTTCTTTCTAAGGCCGCACTGCTTAGAGGTAGAGCCTAATACCTGTTGGGTGTCCGTAAATATCAGCATTATTAGACAATCAGTTGTTCCGTTATCTTTAACAGTCGTTAGAAGTAATCTTATTCATCGCTAATTTATCCAATTTTTTGAATAATTCACGAAATGGGTTTTACGAAACAGCACAAGAAATTTATGGTTAAAGCTTATTTTCGAAACGGGGTTAAAGTGAATGGAAAAGTTTTCCTAGAGTCGTTTTTACTGCTGGGATTTTCATTATTGCCTGATAAGAATCGTGGCTCTGTTTAGGTTCTATACAACATAAAAAGGAACCTCTCTTTTATCTGTATGAATAGAAGAACTTGTTGCAAACGTTCGTGAAATAATGCAAAATACGTCAACAAAACGTGTAAGACACCTCTCTCAAGAAGTTGAAGATCTTATGGAAGATGCAGGACTATTCTTAAAAAAGAGTTAAATTTCTTTCCTTGTATTATATTGCAATTATTTTAAGAAATACGAGCTGCAGATTTTGAAAGACGCAGGAATTACTATCAGTGGTTTGCTCAAAATTTACTGGCAAGAAATTATTTATGAGACCTGCCATTTCTTTTATTAAGCCTGGTTCCACCTCACCGGTTATGTGAATTTTTAGAATACACGCATGTGGAGTAGTGAATATCCCCATTTTTTTGTAGAATCCACATTGCACCCTCAAAAAATTGGTGTCTGGATGGCTGTTTCCCGAGGTAGAATTGTTGGTCCTATTTTTTCAATGCCACAGTTACAACACAGCGGTATAGGGACAATATTTTAAATCCATTTGTGGAGCAATTACTTGACGATGAACTACATTTTGATTATTTTCAACAGGACGGTGCATCCGCCCATACATCGGTCGAAACTATTAACTGTTTACGCAATTTTCTCGATGAAAAATTGATGAGTTTTCGAACAGACATTGAATTCCCACCCAGATCACCTTGTTTGACGGTTATGGATTATTTCATTTTTCCTCATTTGAAGAACAGTACTTTCAAGACACCAGTTGAAGATTTAGAACAGTTACAAGAAAGGATTATCAATGAATGCCATAATGCTGGTCAACGTTTCGAGAATATAAAGGGGCCTGTGAATCTATGCGGTGGCCAATTTTAGCAATTTCTATAATTTTTATTTACCTTTCTCTATATTCTTACTTTGATAATTTTGTAAACAACAAAAATAAATTTGATTACGTATTCTGACAATGGCAATCTTTTGTCATGGACAACAGGTTGCCACTATCTGCTGACGATAGCTCTTTATGTGGAGGCACTAGGTCGTGGTTCATCATATACTTACACCTTCCCTTCGTCTTTGGTTTGCCTTGGGCGCCACCTGGATTGATCGAAGTCCAAACCAGGAAAAATATACCGTATATCAGTTCTATTGAAAAGTATATGCAATAAATAAAACTAAAGCTTTCCCACACATAAAATTAAGTTTTTATTAAAATAAAAAGTTACTTGATAACAAAAGGGGTTGTTAAGTTTTATATGGTATCAAATTGTTTAAAATTTAGTTAAGTTTGAATTATAAAATAGAAATGAATGAAAGGACCGCCTTTTCGGACACAAGGATTTAAGATAAAATGTATGTATAACCTCGGGGAAGATTCTAGAACCTTTTAAATCCTTTGATGGTGTATGGTTAAAAAAGGTTACCTTTGTCAAGATGGTTTTACATTGAAAAAAAAATTATTGACTAAATAGCGGTTAATTTAAATGTTGCGACGTACAAATTAAATTGAAAAGGCAAAATGTATTAAATTGAGGTTCGCTTTATACAAGCGTTTTAATCCCTCGCTTCTGCTGGGGCAGCCATACTGGGCATGGCCCATGTGGCTCCTGAAAGCTGCTCATGGTCAGCCAGGTGGAATTTAGTCGATACATAGCTCATAAACCAATTCAATTAGTTCTCAGCGTGGGCCAACCGGAACCTGGTAGCTCAGGGGCTATTATGTGTGGTGTTCCTAACCTATTCAAATGCCGAACGGCAGGTAAAACGGCATATGAGCCGAAACCAACAAAACCCCTAAAAATAATGGAAAAGAGAATTACCCACTGAAGCCCAACAACCAAAAAAAAAAAAAATACAAAAAGCTTACCTCTAAAAGGGTGGTGAGACCTCGTGGTCTTTTAAAAAAATGACCCAACGGCGACGGGCTCGACCTTCTTCTTTGAAGGTATTTTCAGAAAGTGAAATTAAAGACCGCAAGTACTATGAAGACAAACCCCCTTCTCCAACAAAATCAGCTGACTTAGTGTTGCTAACTTAACTTAACTTAACACCAACAAAAAAGAAGAGAACAGAGACACACTATAAAAGATCCAAACGATACGAGAGTCTGGGCTTTTACCAGAACCTAATAGCGAATTCCATTGGTAAAAAAAGTGCGGCACCGGTATGCCAGTAAAACTGCACTAGTGCACAAAAAGTGTTGCACTATTTGAGTATCAATGGTTTTTAGATTAGACCTTAAGTGCATTTTTCCAACAAAGTTGATGATAATACTCCTCAGTCCTCAATGATTTTACTTACCACTGGACAAATAGTATTTTAAAGATCGTAAAAATCAAAACACTGTATTATTTGACATTTTCATCCAGTTTCGGTGCAGCACGGTCTCCAAGAGCACATGCGGAACTGATTGCACTCGGTGCAATTCTTGTTGCACCGGTTTTCCAATGGTTTACAAATACTTGCACTGAAATGTCCAATGGTTTTCAAATTTTGCACTCGTTCCGCACTTTTTTTACCAATGGAATTCGCTATAAATTAAATAACGAAATTAACAAAATAATTCCAAACAACTTTGGTTAAACATAAAATCGCCAAAAGTAGAAATGGACGGTCTGCGACTTGACGGAAACGCAAAAAGTGAAATACATGGTCCACCTATGTGCGGTGCCTGATGCCATCAACCACAGAAAGGCAGAAGTAGTGCGTTCGCCCCATACTCTGACTAACGTTCGGTAAACAAATATGATACAACCTATCAAAAAATTTTTCGAGCAAAATAATTATAAAATATGCACTTTTGTGGAAATATTACTGTACGAATCAAAGGTAAATGTACATTCCCCACAAAGTCAATAGCAATAAAAATAACATTATCCCCCACCGAAAATAAAATAGGCTATGAAATAGACTATTTTCCAAAGAAATAAAAAAATACGCAATGACTTTAATAATAGTCAGCAATAATCAGGGATAGAATAAGGGTAAAGATTCCTGGGTAGTTTTAGTTTGACAGGTGTTGGAGGCGCACTGTCACAAATTATCGAAGGTTTTTACAATTTCAGAAACTTAACAAACAATCCTCATGATAGGTTTATTAGGAAAACAGCTAGATTTTTAAAACATTTTAGTGAGTTTTTTGAAGGTAACGAGGCACCAAGAAACATCATTTCCAGCAATCCCATCTTGCCACGTTTATACGGATTACCTAAGATCCACAAAATTGATATCTCTATTAGACCAGTGGTAAGTTTTACTAACACTCCCATCTCCAACCTTTCTACCTTTACATGACAAATTTCAAACCTAAATACACAATATTTAACAATCTAGATTTGGTCAATAACCTCAAGGATTTAAATTTACCTCTGAATTTTTCACTTGTCTCCTTTGACGTGACAACCCTATTCACGACTGTCCCTAAGTCGGAAGCAGTGGATATTGTTGGAAATCTTTTGAGATCAATAAACTTGGATGAGGAAGAAAGATCGAATAAGATCCACTCCTGTATGTAAACTGCTAAAAATGTAAGAATCCCGTGTTCTTTAAATTTACCTCTACAGGTCTCTCTAAAATCGTAACCAAAAATAGTTCTTATTGCCCTCATTTGACATATGAATAATCTTTGCACCTCTCCGCAGTTCCCATACAGGATAATCCCATACCTGAGATGGGACTCAAAATTCGCATAATAGACCATTTTGGATGTTTGCTTGTCCAAATATTTTGCCAAAACCCGCAGTGTATAACATACTTTGTTTAACTTACTTAGTATATATTGGACATGGTGGTTCCGTGATAAAGAACTATCCAGGACCATTCCTAAAAATTTAGTGGTTTGTACTAATTTGATTTCTCCTGGGTTAAGTGGAATACTTTCTAGTAGTTCTAATAAGGACCTTTTAGTTTTAAAGTTTATAGCATTCGTTTTTAAAGTGTTTAGAATCAGTTTTTTTTTTGTAAACCAATCATTTGCTTGAATCAACATTTATTCGGTCTTTGTGTTCAGGATAGATAAGTTTAAGGAAGTTATTAAGAAGTTAGTGTCATCAGCATAATTTGTGATGGAACTGTTGTTTTCACCCGAGAAAAGCTCTCTTATGTCATTTATGTAAATTATAAATAGTATTGGTCCAAGGACACTTCCATATGGAATTCCCAACTTTATTTCTGCTTTATCAGTTCCGATCTTTACCCCTGCCCACTACTACACTCTGGCATTGCTCGAACAGGTACGATTCGATCCATTTCAGGACCGCTCCCCGAATGCCATACAGTTCTAACTTCTGGAGCAAAATACTGTAATTTAAGCTATCGTATGCGTTTGATAGGTCGAGGAACACTCCCAGAGAAATCAGCCCGCTATCCAAGGATACCAAAATGTGCTCTGTAAAATCAAATACTGCCGTTTGCGTTGATCTACCCTTTTAGTATTCGTGTTGTACTCCATTAATGTTCCTTAGTTTAATAAATCGAAACAGGATATTTTTCGATATCTTTATTGTATTTGAATCTTTTAATCCTTGATCTATCATTTCAAACCAATTAACCAAATTTTAGGTTTATATATATTAGCATTTCAGCCATAGCAGTTGTTAAGGTTATTTTTGACCATTGAACTCATGAGCTATTTGAAATTTAGCACTGACCTGATTTGACTTATTTTATCAAATGCTGAAAGTGGCCTCCACCTTCCACTCGACACGCACCAAGTCTATGGTTAATATTATCTTCCACGACGAACACTTTCGGTCATTAAATCATTTAACTCCATCCTTATTCTATCCTTTAGGTCCTTTTTCGTCTAAGCATCTTTCAACATTTACACCAAAGTGCGGCGGTGCGCCATTGTGTTGAAACCATGTTCTTTGATGGGGAATATCTGGATCATCCTCGTTAGGAAAAATAGTTGCTAATGCAGGTATTAAATCGAATTAGAAAAAGCTAAGTAACGCTGAGCAGTAAGATTTTCGTCAAAGAAATATGGTTCTATATTGCTGTTATTAATTAGTCAAGCCCACCCATTGACTTTTTGAGCATGGTGTGTGTCGTATCCAGTGTGGATTTTGATTGGACCAGTATCGATGATTATGTCCATGTAAAAATAAAATGTAACCTCATTAGAGAATATAATATTTCGGAAAAAATTGTTGTTTTCTTTCCTTAAATGTTTTATTTTGTAATACCTCTATTTTATTAAAGTTTGTTTTACCACATGTACCCCAAATGGGTAACAAATACCGAAGGTAAGACAAAAAGAAGGCACTGTACACCATTGACTTGGTTCTAAGAGTTAAATAGTCCCTGCATTTAAACATGTTCCGCCCAATCTAATTATTCATCAACAATTAGCCCTAAATATTGGATTTTGGAGACTTGCTCTAACTTCATATTATTAATTTGAATATTAATTCCTTCTACATGTTTATTTTTTTGTTTAAATACCATGCTTTTTCTTTTGTCAATGCCTATTTTGAGCTTGTTAGAGTATAGCCAGTTTACATATCTCTCTAGATCACTGTTGATCTCCCTACTAGGTTCGTCTGCACTATCTCCTATATACCGGTTGTTTCTCAAAAGACGCTCACCCCTATAACTTTTTTGTATTTATAGATATTAAAATGAAATTTTGGAATTGTGCATAAGAGATGAGTCTGCATTTATTGGCATAATTTTTGATTTGTTAGCACTTTCGGTTTAACCGGAAGTGACCTTGACTTTGGTATTTTAAATAGGGCACCCTGTATATTTTTATTTATTTGGATTCAGCCTGATATTCTGAGTAAAATGACACCCCACTTGTCATTTTTTGACGTGTTATAACATTTTTATTCTAATTTTTTGTATTGAATCTAGAGGGCCATGATTAAATTAAATAGGTTAATTTATAGTCAAGTAGTTTACGAAAAATAAAATTATGTCATATTGATTGACTTTCTAAGTTTCACAAGCGTTTAAAAAATTAAATGACGTTTACTCCATTTTTCCAAATGGAACAATAGTGGTTCACTAGGATATTTGAAACGAGCATTTTTTTCCCAACAATCTGATACCATACACTCCTATGCTATTTTAAAATTAACACGAAAAAATTTGCCTTAAATCCCAATCACATATTTAAAAGCGTTATGTATTATTATTTCTAAAGAAAAGAAATATAATAAAGGCGACTTTGAAAAACAATTGAATTAAATATTAAAACCAATATGGCTCTAATTAAAAGTTGTTCAAATGTCATTCGTTTATAAAACTTTGAATGTAAATCAGATAAAATGGTTAGTTTTACTAGAAATGAACAAATTGATATGCTCTTAATTTTTTGAGAAACCAGAAAAAATTCTTCTGAGGCCGCAAGATTGTAGGCAGAGAGATTTCCAGGTCGTCGACTTCCAATCAGGCATTATTTTTCAAAACTGGAACAAAAAATGCGTACAGAACCCAATGAGGATGCGGTCAATAACTATGTTGTAAGTGCAGAGAAAGGAATTGACGTACTATCATTAGTTAACATAAATATTACTGCCTCAGTCAGAGAAATTGCTGTTGAATGTGATATTAGTAGCTCGTCAGTATGGAGGATCTTACATAAATACAAATGTCATGCATACAAATACCAGATTCATCAAAATCTCTATCAAAATGATCATGCCAGAAGGCTTGAATACTGTAACTGGTTTTTACAAAGACATCAACAAGATCCAACATTTCCGTAGAAAATTCTTTATTCAAATGAGAGTCGATTCACAAATTTGGGTATGTTTAATAGAAACAACAAGCGTTATTGGTCACAAGATAACCTGCATTTAATGGAAGAGGGCAATTTTCAAAAGCGATTTGGATTCAATTGCTGGTTAGGTATCATTGGAGATAGAATTGTTGGACCAACTATTTTTGATGGTCACCTTACCGGCGAAAGATATTTAGGTTTCTTGCAAGTAGAAATAGAGCAATTTCTTGAAAATTTGCCTGTACTTGAACAAATGACTATTATTTTTCAACAAGACGGGGCTCCACCGCATAATTCTCGTGCTGTTAGGGAATACCTTCATGACACGTATGGGGAAAATTGGATTGGCACTAACGGACCGATAAGATGGCCAGCAAGGTATTAAGCTTTTTGGTAGGTATGTCTTTTCATCCTTTAACATTTTTATTTTCTAAATTAGATCCCCCGACCTAACTCCGTTGGACTTTTTTGCATGGGGAACCCTCAAAAACAAAGTCTACAACCTTCCACCAGTCACCCGTGCAGAACTTGAAAATAAAGTGAGAGCAGCAATTCAAGAAATGAATGTAAACCAGTTGAGAAATGTAATGAGGGCAACTGTCGAAAAAGTGGAAAATTGTTTTCATCAACAGGGAGGACATATCGAACATTTAGAGCGATGATAATTGGTATTATAATTAAAGTCCTAAATTGATTTATTAATAATGATGAACAATTACTATCTACTATTAGTTGTTTGTTGAGAATGAATTAGTTAACTGTTTAGTTCTTTTAGTTTAGTTTTAATTAAGCCTAGTTGCCTAGATCAATTTCTTAACACCTGCGTAAGTTTTAAAATAGCATAGGAGTGTATGGTATCAAAGTGTTGGGAAAAAATGCTCGTTTCAAATATCCTAGTGAACCACTATCGTTCCATTTGGAAAATTGGAGTAAACGTCATTTCATTTTTGAAACGCTTGTGACACTTAGAAAGTCAATTAATATGACATAATTTTATTTTTCGTAAACTACTTCACTATAAATTAACCTATTTAATTGATTCATAGCCCTCTAGATTCAATAGAAAAAATTAGAATAAATATGTTATAACACGTCAAAAAATGACAAGTGGGATGTCATTTTACTCAGAATATCATGCTGAATCCAAATAAGTAAAAATATACAGGGTGTCCCATTTAAAATACCAAAGTCAAGGTCACTTCCGGTTAAACCGAAAGTGCTAACAAATCAAAAATTACGCCAATAAATGCAGACTCATCTCTTATGCACAATTCCAAAATTTCATTTTAATATCTATAAATACAAAAAAGTTATAGGGGTGAGCGTCTTTTGAGAAACACCCGGTAGGTTAGAGCCGTATCATCCGCGAATGTAAAGTAACGTGCTTTAAGACTTGCACATTTTAAATTAAGAACGTACAAGGAGTAGAACAGTGCCCCAAGGACGGATCCCTGGGGAACACCAAACTTATTTGTTTTTGTATCACTACTGACACTATTTACTTTAACATTCTAGTTTCTACCTTCAAGATACCTTCTTATTAGATTGAGCATTATTCCGGTAAATCCCATATTTTTCAACTTACTCAACAAAATATCCAAACATACCACATCAAAAGCCTTTCTTAAATCTACATAAACAACAACCACAATCTTTTCATTATCCGAGGCTCTAGAGATATAATTCACAAAGTCCGCCGTGGCGCATAAGGTATACTATACTACTGTTTTTTTGGACACCATATTGGTACTTATCTACTTCTATATGTTTCTGTATATGTGATAACATTCGTTTTTTAATTAATTTTTCTACGATATTGTAGAAAACCCTTAGTACAGATATTCGCCTATAGTTGCTTATACACATTTTGCTCCCAGATTTAAATATCGGGCTAATGTTACTAATTTTTAAGTCCTCCGGAAAAAGTCCATTTTTAAATACGTTATTATTTAATTTAGTTAGGATTTCTACCAGAATCTCTCCCTAATTGATTAGATCCTCAACTGTTACTTCATCGTGACCTGGCGTAGCATCTTTTTAAGTCCAATATGATTTACATTATTTCATTTCTATTGATTAATTTAGTATCTATCTTACTCTGTGACGTAATCTCTTTGCCTAAGGGAACACCATCCAGTCTCACCAAATTAATTTCCCTATGAAGGTCGTCAACAAAATACCCTCCTATTTTAGAAAAATAATCATTGAAACTATTTACAATATCAGGTGGATTTTTAATTTGAATATTATCTATTTCGAGACAGTTTACTTGTATTTCATTTATTCAATTTTTAAAGAAGCTGTTGACAAATTTTCACTGTTTTTTAACATTTTTATCCGTTTTTTCCCATTTAAAAAAATAAAAACTTGTCATTGGGATTTTTTATTTTTCTTTTGTACAATTTGTCTCTTTCCTTCATCATTCCCAGTACTTCACCAATGTAAATGTACTCCTTTCACGAGCTTTACAGACCTCACCGTCACGAAACAAGCAAAACCGTCTTCTCTTTTGTTAGTACCATATACCGTTTTTGCAGACTTCTTTAAAACAACTTATTGAAAAAATATGAATTTTATGCAGGACTTCTGAACAACCCTATATAGAAATATATTCGGGCTTTTAAACATGTCGGACATTTGATCCAATTATATTATCTAAACTTTTTATGGTAAATTATTATACCTTTAAGACGTCCCTGTATAAAAGAAGGATACAAGGTTTTTTCTGACGCTCGCTTTTGTCATATGGCCTTCATTTTGAATTAACTCAGGCCGTAAAATGTTTTAGACTTTAGATAACACACGATGTAACAAGGAGGAACTTTTCGGTCTTATATAAAAGACATTTTATAGGTTTTTTATGTTAAGGTGATACGTGAATCCATAGTGTTTCTTGTTGTCAGTCGTAAATTATAAGATAAAATACATTCTAGTCTGTACGGGACTATGCCCTTTTATGCTGAGAACTTTTAATGTGCTTTTTTGAATGAGAAGTTGCGTGAGATATTTTTTAGGTTTTAGTGTGGTATACATTTGCATCTACTTTTTACAGTGCGTCATTTAATGCAAGCTGTAGCAAGAGGTGGTAATTATTCGACCTATTAAGGTGGTAGTGTTCCATTAATAAAATTAAATTCGTTTTGCATGACTTCTTGACTAATCCCGCAAAACATATTTTTATTGCTGTACCTACTAAAAACAAATGTAAGATTTTATGTTGCAATATTTTCGGTAGGTAAGATAAATGCTACAGTTATTGGCCTGTTAAGGAGGGTTTTGTTTATTTTACTCCCACTTGCCAAACATTATGTTAAATACTTCTTTATTAAAAAATATGTAATAGTTTTTTTTTATGAGACTGATGCCAATACGTTTTGAAATATCTTTAAATTTGTTTTTAAAAATATATGTACTACAGGCGGTATAATAATTGGCCATGGCGCTATAATATTTGTGGCCTCGCAATCTACAGTCTCCAGTAGCTCCTTTTTCAGCATATCTTCATGAAATGGCCTCTTATTTACAGTAAGTCAATGAATGATGCAATTTTTTTTTCCAAGAAGACGTTGGATTTTCTTGAGTGGTAGCTGGCACTATCCCTGACTATAACAGACCGAGAAGCATTTGTTGGAAGTATTCTTCAAAGACATCAGCATTCATGTCTTGATGATAGTCTCCAGTTCGCTTTGATTTAAATGCTAGTAAGCCCATCGACAAATCTATTTTTGCTAGCAATGTGAGTAATTAATAATCTTTTACCTTTTCCCGAGGATGCTTTTACTCTAGTGAACCATCGTTCCTCGAAAGCTTACCTCGCCCTTTTTATATCTTTATCTTACCAAATTTTACTAACGGTATATCCTTCACTTAACAGACTATAGGGTTATACCAGTACGGTTTATACATGGTGTCAATTTGAAAACTTCTCACCCTTAATATCTTTCTTGCAGTTAAAAATATGAAAAATCGGAAAGACACGTCAATTTTATTTGTAAGGATGACACTTTAAATAAATAGTTTTAGCCTTCTTTTTTCAACCCCCTAGGCGGGGAAGATGTCATCCTTAGAATCTTAAATAGGAATGGGAGTCAAGTGGCACATCGTTTTAAAGGGCGTTCAATTCTCTTTTCAGTGGTATCCTACTTTCTTGCCTTTTGTTCTGAGGATTCCGAATAATCGCGTTTCAAAATTGCAGAAACAATTAAACTTGCCTGCATTGAGATTTTGGTTTTCAGGTAAGTGTTTACACAAAAATTACTGCATTGGGTCATTGTAGTTCAAATGATTAGAAGATTAGGTGGCACCATGGGCGCAGCCAGACATTTTTCTATGGATGCCAAATACTAATAAACACAAAACATCATAAATATTACCTTTTTTTTATCAAATTCCAATAAGTGGCAACTTCCAGGGGGGACATGGCCCTCCCCTGCCTCCCCCACGCTACGCCCATGGGTGACACCGTTTCAAACTTTATTTGGGGATTGGCAAAGTAACCTCGAAAAATTTACACAAAAAGTAATCAAACAAAATTTCGATGGTACTACGAGTACCTAGTTGATTTGCATTCATTCGATGACTTATTACTGAAATTCCACAAAAAGCCTTGCTATTCTATCAACAAATTCTAAAAATACGTTGTTTTTTAACAAAAAAAAAACATGGTCAGCAAATTTAAAAGATGTAGCCAAAACAGGAATATTATTGTTAATTCGCTTTTGCTTGTTGGGCTGTTCAGTGATAACTTCTATTAAGAGCATAAAGTGTAAGAATGGTTTATTCTCTTCAAGAAAGAACTGAAATTATTTTCATTTATGGAGAGGTTGGAAAGTGCGCACGAAGGATGGCATTGGTTTTCAATGAAAGAAATCGAAATCGTGAAGTAAGTCACAGATATGTGCTGGATTTGGTGGCAAAGTTCTCCGAATCTGGTTCGGTGAGTAATAGAAAAATAAATAACCTACGAGTGATGAATGAAGGAGCTCAAATTGAGGTTTCGGGATTATTTGCTGCAAAGCTCACCAGCTCCTTGCGGACAGTAGCAGAACAGACAGGAATTTCACACGAGACTGTAAGAAAAGCACTGAAAATGCATAAACTTCATACATACAAAATACAGATACTTCAAGAACTCTATGACGATGATTTTGATAGAAGAATAGAGTTTTGTGAATTCATGAGTCGTCAAGTCAACGCCATCCCTAATATTCTGCCGAATATCGGTTTCAGCGATGAATGTTCATTTTTTCTAAATGGAAATGTTGACAAACAAAATTGTCGATATTGGAGTGATGAAAACCCGCATATTTTTCGAGAAGGACATACCTACACAATATCCCCAAAAAATTAATGTTTGGGCTGGTATTCTTGGAAATGCCATTATTGGTCCTTTATTTATTGAAGAAAACTTGACAGGTGATCTGTACCTTAATATGCTTAAAGAGACTATTGATCCCCTTATCACCCATGAGCTAGAAACTCAAATTGATGCAGAGGGTAATTCAGTTTTACAGCAGGATTTGATAACATTCCAGCAGGACGGTACCTCACCTCATATTTTCTTCCGGTCCGACAGTGGTTAACCGAGAGATTCCCGGATAAATGGATTGGCAGAAGGGGACCAATTGAATGGCCTCCAAGATCACTGGATTTAACATCCTTATACTCCTTTCTTTAGGAACATCTTAAATCCATTGTTTATGAAACACAACCTGCTGATATTGATGATCTTAAAAGGCGAATTGCAGCAGAATGCATGTCAATTCCCGGTGCAGTTTTCCGAAATGTTAGGGAGGAGTTCGAAAACAGACTTTAATATTGTTTACAGGAAAATGGACAACAATTTGAACAACTTATAAGATAGTGCGTAAGTAGATCCCATGTGTTTATTGCAGAAATTTCTCTTCCGCAATAAAAAGTTATTATTGTCGAAGTAAAATAATTAATAAATAAGAAATCAATTGTTTAAACTAGATTTTCTTCCTGTTATTCAACGATTTTAACGGTGCCGCCTAATCTTCTAATTATTTGTACTACAAGGAGACCCAATGCAATAATTTTTGTGTAAACACTAACCTGAAAAACAAAATCTCAATGCAGGCAAGCTTAATTGCTTCTGCAACTTTGAAACGCGATTATTCGGAGACCTCTAGACAAAAAGCAACAAAGTAGGATACCACTAAAAAGCCCTTTAAAACGATGTGCCACTTGACCCCCATTCCCATTTAAGATTCTAAGGGTGACATTTACCCCTCCTAGAGGGTTGAAACAAGAAAGCTACAACTATTCATTTAAAGTGTCCCCCTTATAAATGAAATTGACGTATCTTTCCGATTTTTCATATTTTTAACTGCAAGAAAGATAGTAAGGGAGGGAAGTTTTTAAATTGACACCCTGTATGATTTCTACTAGATGTTTTTATACAAAATGCTCTAATTTTACTTTCAAATCTCAGGAAATTCATTTTTCTCAATTTCTTTTAATGGAACGCACTTTATATTTTATAAAAAATTCAAACTTTTTCTTATACCCTAAATTAAAATGGTCTGGAGTATTATAATATCCTATATTTTTTTGCACGTCTTCTCCGCCTTATAATACAACATTTATTCTTATATCGATCTTGTAATACTTTTCAGCAATCATTAAATTATGTGTTTTCCAATTTCTAAAAACTTTATTTAATTCTGTACATTTTAGACTTGGAAGCCATAGAAAATTAATATCAAATATTGTTTTTTATTCAAACAACAAGCAACAATTATTCTCGTTATTTTTGACATTTTGTTGTTACTGTTTTGCATGATACTTACATTTAATATTCTTTATTCGCTGGAAGAATTAATAGATATGGTATTTATACTTTCGTAAACTCATGGGAATTGCTCAAAGTTTTCAGGAAAGAACATATCCTCAGGAAATAGGATTAACTGGTTTAAATAATGGTTTAAGCATATATAGGCAGTGTTAAGTATGAAAGCCGAAAGATACTGTTTTAACCAAATAATATGAACTTGGCATCTCTTTGTTGTCATTGGAGGTTGGGTCTTCGAGAAGTTAGTGAAAACCTGAAAAAATTTTTAGTGAAAGCATCATTTAGAAGAAACAAGCTTCATTCCTACCCCGCCACCAACCACACCATATCCAATTAAGAGATAAATATTGAAATTTTGGAGAAAATTAGCACGATTTGGCAATGCCGCAGAAAATAAGAAAAATATTATAAGATTACCAGAGAACTTAGTAGAATTTGAAATTTTTGACACTTTATACACATTCCCTGGTGCAACTGTCTGAAAAAATATTCATATCAAATTAATATCTTTATCCAACACTTTCATATAAAGTGAACATTATTAGTTCGATTTTAGGCTAATAAAGTAGCTTAAAACTCACACGTGGGTTATAACCATAACTCACTAGTGGGTTATGATTATAACTCACTGGTGGGTTGTGGAAAAATATGCATTCATATAAGGCTTTGTGATAACTGTCTCATGACTTGTGGGGAATAATAAATGAACACGCAAGGTTCGCTTCTTTTTGAATTTCGGCTGAAGTTTCTTCCATATTTTGAAAAACTATACCCTCGAAAATCGCAAAAATAATAATTTTATTTATCTACTCCTATTAAATTATGTATTAATTATTCAACTGCTTTTGAGCAATTAATAGTATCTATAAACAAACAACATGAGTTATAATAACTCACTACTATAACTCACTATAATAAATCGGAAAAGATTCTTGGAATTATTTACGAACCGAATATCGAGGTGGCTTTGTACTTCTGTACAAGCCGATTGGCCGAAAGGGGACAGTCCATTAATGTTATTAAGGGGAGTAATATCACTTGAATAATTTTGACGTTTTCAAATTAAGTTAATCCCTAATTATTGTAAATTTTGTGCTGAAAAAGATGAATTCAGATAGTGAAGATGAATTATTATGTACACATCCAGAAATAAGACAAGTAGCTAATGTAACCATCCATACAGAATTTATTGCCCGAAAAATCCAAAAACAAATATAGGTACAGGTGTATACAAAAATTTTTAAGATTGGTGCAGCAGTAATAACATTAAGTTATCGCTTACATAAAATGTACTTTTGGCATATTTTAGCGAACTTAGCACTAAATATAAAGCATCGTCTCTATGGACTTTCTACTCCATGCTAAGAAGCACACTCAACGTAAATAATGGAATCAATATAGAGAATTATTTAAAATTACGTGCGTTTCCTATACCTCAATCAGAGAAATATGTAGCTAAATATATTTATTGTTATAGTCGTAGATAAAGTATACCTAGTATTCAACTTACGGTAATGGTCATAAATCACGCAAATGAAGTTTGCAGGACGAGCCGCAGGCTAGTGCTGTAATTCTTCAACATCTACATTACATCTACATTACCGCTCGTTAAATAATATACTATTATTTACAACCATACATGTAATGTTGACATTACTAACCTTCTTAAAGGCTTGAAAGTGTCACATTACCTACGTCTACTTCCCTCTTCCATTTCCCTCACTCATTTCCCTCACTCATTTCCCTCACTCATTTCCCTCATCATTTAAATTGTTTAAAGGTATGTTCCATTACTATGGCACTGCAACCAGAACATATTTGAACGACACAACCAGCATATTTTTGTATGGCGTCAAAACAATAAATGACATATTTTGACATTTTTACTACATTTGAAAAAATCAAATATCTAATTTTCAATTAACGGTGTGGTTGTAAATAAAATAGTATACAAACCTCGGAGGGAAGTTTTCATTACTGTCTCGAGATTAAAGTTAACCTCGACGCTTCGCGTCTCGGTTAACTAACTTATCTCTCGACAGTAATGAAACACTTCCCTCTTCGGTATGTAATGTACTATTACTGCCTTCAAATTTTTATTGTTAATCAATTCCATAACAACAAAAATCACCTTAGCCTACTTTTACGTGTCAAATTTGTCATTCAAGAATATGTCAATTATAATGTAATACAGGGGTTTTCAGTTTACATTGAAACAATATAATTTTCTATTTTAACATTGAAAATGTTTATATTATCGCACGGGCACGTAAGTATGGGTACCGAATTCGAAATTCTTGTGTTGCATTTGTCCCTGACGTCACACCACATTAAAATGATCGGGATCAGACCAAGTCGGGAGTAAACGTATGGTTTCGCTGGAGCAGTCAGCGGGTGCTGTTGGCGTTCGCGATCGAGCGTAGAGTAGAGGTGGGAAGTTCGATTCTTTTTGGTGACTCGATTCATTTGATTCATTCAGTTAAAAAGATTTGTTCAGATAGATTCGTTCTCAAATAATTCACTTAAGTAACTACTTTTAAATAATTTCACGTTTTCAACGCGAAAATGCTGAATCGATGTTTGTTTAAATAACAGCCAGTCGTTTGTTATGAAGATTGTTGCCATAAGTGGTAACAAAATACCCAAATGTTGAGCCCAATGTTAACGTTATTGAAATGTCTTAAATGAATAATAAATAGATTCCTATCCAAAAATAATATTCTTCTATTTATTATTAAAATTTGTTCAGCCATTTGTACAGTTACACTATAAAAAAAATAATCATAAATACCGAACAAATAAAATATTTCGTCCCATACATTTTTCTCTTTTCCTTCTACTGTACTTTGCGTACCTAATTAAACTGCTGTCTTCCTCTACATCATGAAAATCGAACACGGCATCACGCATCGCCGAGCGACGGCCGTCAGGCCAACTCTCAAGCTCGATCGTTCGAACTGCGGACTTGCAAACGAGTGAATTACTGAACTGGTGACTTGCCTTTTCGAGTTTCGGGTAAGTGAACGAAATGCGACTTTGATTCATCAATTATTCTTTAAATTATTCCTGACTTAGTGAATCAAAAAATAATCGAATCTTTTAGGAACGATGAATTAATTCTTTCGAGTCAGTGAAGTGATTCGTTCGTTTTGAACGAATCGTTCGTGAACGACACACCTCTAGCGTAGAGCGTAGCAATCGGCCGTCGTCGCAGGGTGGTTTGGCTGGCGCGGCTGGAGCAGCGCGCTTCAGATCATATTCGTATTTCGTAGTGCAAGCGCTTATGTATGATTTATAATGAACGCCGATAACATTAGTTGCATGCTGTTGTTGGAGGAAGAAGGTGAAAAGGAGATGTTAGCCCAAATTCCTCCATTTCGACAAACGTCATATTAACACTTGAATTTATACTATACCATATTTAAATAAGAGCTGCAGCATACCAAGTAAACAAATCAATTTGGATAAAACGTCAAAGTATCAAAACATTTTAAAATTGTATCATTAGTTGGCGTATCCGGAAAAAATATCAAAATTAGAAAAAAGTCAGTGGCGTACATTTTTTGTCAATAATATCTGTTAAAGTGTTTCCCGGGACGCCACTGGACTTAATAAATTTAATCTAGTTAGGGCTAATTAAGCCTCTTATCATTATGAATGACGTTACCAAATTGCAATAAAATCGGGAAAAGGATATTTTCAAAAATAATAAAAAAAACGATTAAAAGTCGGTGGCGTACATTTTTTGTCAATAATATCTGTTGAAGTGTTTCCCGGGACGCCACTGGACTTAATAAATTTAATCTAGTTAGGGCTACTTAAGCCTCTTATCATTATGAATGACGTTACCAAATTGCAATAAAATCGGGAAAAGGATATTTACAAAAATAATAAAAAAACGATTTTTTTAAAAATCTTACTCACCCTGTACATCAAAAACGGGGCAACTCCGGACACATGTTCAGGTTAGTTCAGGTTAGTACTTCTGAAACACCCTGTATACATTCAAATACAACGGTCAAAGACACAAATATTTATATCAAAATATTGACAACAAACAATAACACCAAACGATACAATGCAATAATGCGAAAATCACCGGTAAACTAATTACAACCCTGTCGCCCAGGGCCTTTTAGTTTTATTGCCGCTTGACCAATCGAAATAGAATTACGGTTGTCATTAAGTACTGATCAATGTGTCCTTCGTATGCATAATGTTGGATTTGAATATGGTATAGGGTAGACTGGGGCAAGTGTAAAATTGGGGTAAGTGGAAAATCACAGCGCCAATCAGGCAATATTGAAAGTTTACTTGTCTGTGTGGTCCGAGGCAACTAACTATACATTAGCACTGTTGAATTATCCACTCCCGGCGAGTTACCAGCTGTTTTTTTCTTTCTGAGTAGTCATTTGTAACATAATCTCCGAATCGGTCCGTTGAATAGTGTGTGATATCTCCATAAAAAATTGGTCAAAGGTAAAAACTTATAATATACTTTTAGTTTTATTGCATTTTCTTATGTTTAGTCAATTGTTGTAGCTTTAAAATCCTATATAACGACCAAATCTAAAAGCGGTTTTTACTCACGAACAGGTTTGCACTTCCCCCATAAAAAACATAATGTGGGGCATGTGTGAAAATTGTAATGGGGCAAGTGTAAAGGTTAGTTTACACTTGCCCCATTTTCCTGGGAATGCTAAAGTTCGTTAGCACTGACACTTAAAGCTTTTATTCTTTACAGAGAGTTGGCGTCATGGTACGAAATTATAAAAGAAAGTCCGATAGGGCTGCCTATGGGGAGGAGCAATTAAATGCTACAGTAAATGCCGTCAATCAAGGTCAATTAACCATGTCGATGGCTAGTACCGAATTCAGAATCGCATACATTACAATCTACTGTAGAGTAACTGGCCGCCGTGGCGAAAAAAGCAAGACACAGGGCCGACCTCCAATACTTTCTTGGCAAGATGACTTTGTAACTTTAAATAATATTTCCAATCCTTTTAAGAACAATATGCCAGGCACAGACTGGCTAATAAAGTTTAAACAACGGCACTTTTTGAGTATGAAAAAAACCACAAAGCTTAGAGTACTGCGGAAAGAAATCTACGGACCCATTCATAATAGACCAATATTTTGTTTCATTGGAAAAGGCTATATTGGAGTTGGGTCTTCAGGATCGTCCTGAGTGGATTTACAATTTAGATGAGACTTCACTGTGTAGAGATCCTTCTCGTCTTAAAATTGTTGGCGCGAAAGGCAACCCCTCTTTAAGAATTATTGCTGAATAGGGCGGAGAATATATAACCGTCCTGGCAGGAGCAAGTGCTAGTGGTAGAAAATTGCCACCATTGATAATATTTAAAGGCAATAATGTATGGAGTTCCTGGAATTCAGAAAGAAATGAAGACCTCTTCAAAGACACCGTATATGCAGCCAGCGCCAATGGATGGATGGCCTCCGAAATATTTAGAAATTACTTTCTAAAGACTTTTATTCCTTTGGTTCGTGATCAGGCACCAATTATTGTTATATATGATGGACATATCTCGCATGTGGATTGCTTATTAATTCAAGCCGCAAGAGAAAAAAATATTCATATACTTAAACTGCCAGGCCATACAAGTCATTTACTTTAAACCTCTCGATTTGAGTGTGTTTAGATCCTTTAAGGCAATATGGGAGAGGGAAGTAATAATATGGCAAAGACGTCATCAGGGACAACGACTACCAAAAAGGGAATTCGCCACATTGCTAGTGAAAACCTGGGCTGAAGTAGATTCCGGAATCATAAAAACAGGATTCAGAAAGGGGTGGTATTGTTCCATTTAATAGACATGTTATTCCTAAAGAGAAGTATGGCATCGATGCCCTAAAAAGATGGGAGGAACACTTGAAAAATCAAGGATCTTTAAGAGATTTATAACCGAGGCCAGGACGCATTGATATTGAAAGGAATGCTGTAGCACCGAGTGTAACAGAAAAAACTGCTACTTTCGAACAGTCAATGTTAAAACAGTAAAGCCTTCTACATCTGGCGCCTCACTTAAAAGGAAACTAGCATCTAATGCAGAATTACTTACACCTCCTTCATCAGCATGTAATAGTGCCACCAATCTCAAAGTAATTGTCAGCTCTGATCAAAATGAACAAAATATACTCAATAATCATCAGGATCCTATAACTGAAGCTGTATTACCAGCTTCAACCAAAAATCGGCAAGAAAAAAAGACAAGTTTTGATGATCTACTACTTGATTCGCTCCGACAGAGTCCTCCTCTATTCCAAGGAAACGAAAGCGCTTAATTCAAGGTGGCCAAACCATTGCAGGTGCTATCGCAAGTAGTCAGTAAAAACTCTCTACAAGTTCATTTACTATATCTAAACCAGCTATGAAAATTGACCGAAAGAGTAAACAAAGTCGGCCAAGTCCGTATCAATTTGAATCCAGCTCCAGTGAATCAGATAATGAAAGTGTACCTTTTATGGAATCGGATCAAAGCTTCACTTAAGAATCGCATTGCGAAGATCAGATTCCTGAAATAAACAAAGACAATATTTCCATTGGAGACTGGGTACTAGTTAAACACATTACTAAAAGCAAACAAACATTTCATTGGCCAGGTAAATACTGTTGACAACGGCTTTGAAATCAAGTTTACTAGAAAATTAAAAGACAATTTTTTATGGCCACTCACCAATGATGTCAATGTAGTACAGCTAGACGATATAGTGACTCGTTTACCTGAACCGGTAGTAACACGCCGAGGAGGTTTTCATTTTAATGTGAAATTTGCGGGATACAATATTTAACAAGTTCCATAAAATTATTCGAATTTTTAAACTTTAAGTTTCTTTTCTGTTTTGGTTTCTCCTTGGGAATAATTCCTACTGTTTTAGAGATTAAAGCCAAACATTGGGTTTTGAACGGATAAATACGTTTATAAAAATATTATTCTTGTTATTAGGACTTTTTTGAGTGTTATTTTGGATTACTTATTATTTTTCAGAATAAATAATCAAAAAAAAAATAATCATTCAAATCTCAAGATCTCAAAAATAATTCATGTGTGCCCTATGCAGTATGAAAAGTAAATATATTAAACTATTACTTTCTTACAAAGACATTTTTATAAATATTGTATATTTAAAGTAGGAAGGAAATAAACTTGAACTATTAAAAAGGGTTTCGCACTTGCCGCAGTCTACCCTAATTATAAACTTTGTAATGTAATGCTAAAAAATAAACAAAATGGTTTTGTACACTTTACCGTTCTTCCCTACACTTGCTGCCACTTTTTTTCATGCATTTATTTTCATTACAACATTTTTGTAATTTTCGTTCTCGTAGTTGTATAAAGGGGACTACTTTTGCACCTCCTCTATCAAACACTCGTCAGCAATTGCCGAGAACGGTGGCATCATAGTTACGGAGGTCTATAAGTGGCATTCTGATGAACGATCGGTGCTGGACTGGTCTCTCTAGCAGGCCGAACGCAGCCGCTGCAATTGACGGCGAACGCTGTGTCGCTGAGCTGTGACAGTGAAACCGTGTACATACAAATCGCAATAAACCAGTAACGAGCTACCAATCGCGAACGCCAGCCGCGGCCCCTGACTGCTCCAGCGAAACCATACCTTAGAGGCGCGTTAGAGTTTATAACCTTTATTTTACTATTTTTTATATTATGAATCAATAAAACTTATATCAACTACCTAAATATTACATTCAAATCTATGAGTTTTCACAGATCTCAAATCTCACAATAGTCACAAGCGTTGCACTCTGCTTCGGCATTTTCAATGTCTTCCCCGGTTGCATCTTTGTAAAGGACTGTAAATTTTTTAATAATATCTATTAAGTGTTGGATAAAAGTTTGTATGGCACTCGTGTGTTAAGCTATATGTCACTTGGGAATTAGCCCTCTCGGCCTACGGCCTCAAGGGCTAACCATTTCCCAGCGTGACTTATATATAACATAACACACTCATACCATAAATAACTATTAAATAAGTTGCGGCATATTTATTGCGACCGTGCAAAAGCAAAAAAAATAACAAATTGCCATTACGGCCAAACATTTGGAAAAAAAAATTAGGATTACACAATCAAGAGGGACACATATTCCGTGTAAAAATATAGGATCTTATTTAAAAACATTTAATTTCAAGTTGTCTTGCTTTTGTCAAACCCCTGTATATTCGAAAATAATTTTCAAATGTAATTCCATATCATAGGTATTACCCTGTGGCAGGTCGAAATCTCTATCTCTAATAGTATAGAATTTAGAGACCAATTGAGCTGAGTTGGAGGATCCTGAATATTGTCAAGCAAATTTTCCTTAACGACCAAATCGGTCACCTAACCCTAATATGCCAGGGAAACTCAATTCCAAAAATTTAATTTTAATATACAGTGCGGGCCAGAATTATTATCATCAAAGTGTGCCTTGCATCTAAAGCCTTACTGCTTAGCGGTAGAGCTTACCACCTGTTAAGTGTCAGTAAATACCAGTATTATCAACCAATCAGTTATTTCGTCATCTCTAACAGTCGTTACAAGTAATTTGATTCATCGCTAATTTATCCAATTTGTTGAAGAATTTACGTAATGGGTTTTACGGAACAGCACCAAAAATTTATGGTTGAAGCGTATTGTCGAAACAGGGCTAGAGTACTAGAGGCAATACAATCAGCGTTTATGCATGGACGATTTTCACAAAAATTTTCCTAATGTCGATTTTACTGCTGGGGATTTTTATCATTGCCTGAGGAAAACCGTGGCTTTGTTTAGGGAAACAAATTATATTCAACCTAAACATAAAAAAGAAGCTGAAAGATCATTTGTAAGAACAGAGGACCTTTGCAAACGTTCGTGAAGTAAAGCAAAATACGTCAACAAAATGTGTAAGACGCCTGCCTCAAGAAGATCTTATGGAACATGCAGGACTGTTCTTAAAAAACAGTTGAATTTGTTTCCTATAAAGCGCAAGTATTCTAAGAAATACGAGCTGCAGATTTTGAAAGATGATTAATTAGATAAGACATTTTTTTCTTCTGATGAAGCCTGGTTCCACCTCACCGGTTATGTGAATTCTCAGAATACACTCATGTGGAGTAGTGAAAATCCCCATTTTTATTTTGTAGAGTCCACATTGCACCCTCAAGAAATTGGTGCCTGGTTGGCGGTTTCCCGAAGACGAATTGTCGGCCCTATTTTTTTCCATGACACAGATAGGTATAGCACAGCGATATAGGGACAATATTTTGAATCCCTTTGTGAAGCCATTTTGACGATAAACTACGTTTGGGTTATATTCATCAGGACGGTTTAATCGCCCATAAATCCACCGCAAGTATTAACTACTTACGAAATTGAATTCCCACCCAGATCACACATATCATGCCATAATAGGAATTTGTCACAAATTTAACCTAGATTTGCATAGATATATCGTCCCTTCATAATTGTGATCTAATATCCAAATAGGCCTCCAATAAATCAGTCAACGGTGTGTCGAGTTGTAAAGAAATTTCTCGAACAGGCAGTGTTAGGGAAGGCGGTAGATCAGGTCGACCTAAAACAGCAACCTGGAGAAAGCTTTGTATATCATGCTCTCAATACATGAAAATCCAACACAATCATATAGGCCAATGGCAATGAATTTTAATGTGTCTCATCAGTCAGTGAAAAATTTGTTTAAGCAGGAGAAGTTGCATCCCTACCAGATAAAGTTGGTGCACGAGTTAAACGAGGACAATTTTGATAAAAGAGCTGAATTTTGTGAGCTGATGACGGAAAGATGCAATAACGATACTAACTTCGCAACAAATATCATTTTCTCGGATGAAGCTAGTTTCCATTTAAATTCCATTATTATTAGACACAATTATCGTTATTGGTCTACTGAGAATACTCACTGGTTCCAGGAAGGTCATACTCAGAGGCCCGAAAAAGTTAATGTTTGGGCGGGCATAGTTAGTGGAAATATTGTGGGACCTTTTTTCAAAGATGGTAATTTGAATAGCGAAAAATATCTGGACCTCCTCAGGAATCACATAATTCCTTCTTGCAGAATGGTTTTGCCGGGTGTCAATAATGGCATAAACGAACAGGTATGGTTCTAACAAGTAAAAATACTTAGGGTTAGGAGAAATTACCAGAATGGTCGATTATTTGAAAAGAAATACGAGTTAGCAAAAAATGTCTTTTATAAAAGTTGTAGTGCCTTTAAATATCTACATATCTGTAATAAATTTAAATATACGGGTACGCCTAAAAAGTAGTGCAGAGTCAAAGTTATATTTGTTTAAATAGGATACCCCGTATATTATTACTTATTTTGATCGTCCAGTCAATTTTAACATTTTCTATTAACCATATTATGCTATGCCTAAATTTATTAATTTCCGAGGTATCGGCGTTTTAAATAATAACGAATAACAATGCTCTATTCGAAAGTAGTCTTATTTACCTTAGCAACAAATTAGGTATGGTCTTTGACATTTGTCAGAATTGAGCAAAAAAGAAAATAGCATAACGTTTTCACTTACTGAAACAGAGAGAATTGATATTTTAATTATAAGGGGATATGGCGATAAGCAGAGATCATATCAGAAATGTGATATTTTTAACAATTTGCACCCAGATAGGCAAATTAAAAAAAATGCAGTTTTTCGAACTGTGGAGCGTTACAGAATGACTGGAAGTGTAAAGAACCGACCAAGATTTGGAAGACCTTGGAGTGCTACCGCCGATGTTAAAAATTAGACATTCTGCTTTCGATACAAGAAAATCCCAGACAATCCATGAAATCAGCTTACTTTGGATCATGAAATTGATCAAAAATCTGTAAGAACCGTTCCTCATACTGAGAAAATGCATCCATACAAAGTTCGTGTTGTACAAGAACTTTGTGATGTTGACTATGATCGAAGACTAAAATTCTGCGAAATAATTACGAGAAAGATTGAAGAGAATCCGCATTTTCCAAAAAATATTGTTTTTTCGGATGAAGCGACCTTCACACTGCACGGAATGGTCAATAAACAAAATTACCGTTACTGGGGGCGAAATAACCCAAACTGGTATGAAGAACTGCATACACAGTTCCCAGAAAAAGTTAATGTCTGGGCTGGATGGTTAGCGGGACATGTAATTGGACCCTTTTTTATCGAGGGAAATTTGAACGGTAAACGATATCTCCAGCTTCTTCGGCAAGAAATAGTTCCAACTATAAACAATTTAACTCTTGATAATAACTTCACCTGGTATCAGCAAGATGGAGCTCCTCCGCATTTTTCTCGTGAAGTTAGAGAATTTTTGGATGTCACGTTCCCAAATAGATGGATAGGAAGAAGAGGGCCTATCGAGTGGCCTTCACGATTCCCCGATATTTCACCCTTAGATTTCTTTTATTGGGGTCACCTGGAAAACAATGTTTATGGGAACAAATCCAATAATTTAGAAGAATAAAGTATTAAAAATTTAAATGAAAGTGAGAGAATAACAAGGGAAATGGTTTTAAATACCCAAAGACATTTTTGCGACAATTTGTATCATTGTCAGTTAGTAAATGGGGACCATTTTCAACATTTATTAAAAAATAGAGCTGTGTTTCCATGACTTGTTATACCGATTCTTTTTATGGTAACTTATTAAAATGTTTATTGAAATTTATTTTGTTCTTCGTAACTGATCAAAATGTCATGATATCTCGGAAACTAATAAATTTAGGCATAGCATATGATTAATAGAAAATGTTTAAAATTGACTGGACGATTAAAATAAGTAATAATATACGGGGTGTTCTATTTAAAAAAATACAACTTTGACTCTCCACAACTTTTGGGCGTACCTGTATATTCCAATTTATTACAGATATGTAGATTTTTAAAAGCCTTACAACTTTTATAAAAGACATTTTTTGCTAACTTGTATATCTTTTGAAATAATCGACCGTTCTAGTAATTTCTCCTAACCCTGTATACAATTTGGTGCACACCACAAAATCATTAAAAAGAAAAAAAGAACGGTGATTATAAATAAGGAGGAATAATTGGAAATTCTTCTCTATTTTCAAGGTAACATAACATCGTTAGTTGTTGCTAGTTGATTGTGTAACTCAGATTTCAATGTTTCTAGAAAATTCACTGAATTCTATACGCGAAGCCATGGCGGATTTAGAAAAATCATATTCAAAAGTCTTTAAAACTTTAAAAAAATATAACACGCATCCATATAAATTCCATAGACACCAGAAATTAAGCAAAAGCGACAAAGAAGTAAGGCTTAATTTCTGTAGGGATATTTTAGCCAGAGTAGAACAAGATGGGGAGTTATTTTCAAACATTTTATGAACTGATGAATCCACTTTTTGCACCTCGGGATCACCCAATAAAAAAAATGGGGATTTTTGGGCTGATGTTAATCTACACAAAATCCTGGAAACAAAAAGATCTGGAAGGCTTTCCTTACATGTATAGTGCGGTATATTAAGTGACAACATTATTGGTCCAATATTTCTTGAGAACAATCTGATAGAACCAAGATATATGGAACTTTTAAATGCTGTAGAGTAGAAAATCGTGTAGATGAATTACCTTTAAACGTGGCTAACTCCATATTTTGGCAACATGATGGCGCACCTCCGCATAACGTTACCCAGGTTACTAAACGGTTAAATGCCAATTTCGAAGTTTGGATTGAGAGATATGGTGTTTTTCAGTCGAGGCCCTCTTGGATAAATATAATTTTCGTCGCACGGAATTTTACCAATATACATTACATACGTACATCTAACTCTATATTATACTGTAATAATTTAGATTCTCTTCTAACTAATCAGCAATAAAATCTATATACTGTGCTATTAAATTCTGTATATTGTCTGCACTTTCAACTAACAATTTCCCGTTGTACTTTTCAGTCAGCAAGTTGATCGTGTGGTTATTTTACCATTATTAAATGATGCATAATTTATTGTTTTATGTGATGTTATGGGGTGTCTTCGTACCACATTGGAATATCAATTTTGCAGTAGTTTCAAAAAGTTATAGTATTATGTTGTCAGTTGCTTGCTATTATGTATAAATATTAGGTATTATACCGTGGTATTATAGTATTAGTATTTTATTAAATCGTCAGCATAGGGTAAAGTAGGGACAGATGACGCGGCAGGAGAGACGACGCACCGCTTAAATTAGCCGCGATTTTTCATAAAATCAGGTGGTTTAAATATTAGTCAAAAGCTCTCAATAGCCGCTACTTGTTAGTGTGAAAATATTGATAAAATATGCGTAAATAAAGTAGTAACGATAAATTTATAGTTTGGTAAGTACCGCAAAGTTTTTCAATAATGTTAATTATACGTTTGTAAAAGAAAAAATAGCGATTTTAACACAATATTGAGTAATGTTCCGAAAAATAGGTTAGGTTGAGGAGTGCCTACAGTAACTTTAGCTCAGTTTACACTTAGGAATGTATCACAATATGGTGCGTCGTCTATCCCTTGGTTTTGGGACGGACGACGCATGTTAATTTGGGAGAGATGACGCGGTTAGTTGAAAGTAAATAGCATGTGTGTTTTTTTTCTTTTTAGATAAAATATAAAATGCCAACATTTTACGGCCCAAGGAAAAGTAGTAGGGGTCAGTGGTCAGAAGACGATCTCCGTAAAGCTGCTGATGCTGTAGTTATTCATAAGGTTCCCATTAGGCAAGCAGCTAGGGAAAATAACATTCCCGAACGAATTTTAAGATTTCGCATAATAAAGAACAATTTTAAAAAGGGAAGCATGGGTGGACAATCTAGCCTAAGAATATTTTTTCTTTTAATTTCATGTGTTTTTCATAAGCAATGTGCCCCATAGCTGATGCGTCGTCCCACCTATACAATGTGGGATAGATTGCCAAATACAGATTTTTTTCTTTTTTTTTGTTTAATGAATAAACTTAAGTTAATTTGTTTATTTTTTTAAATAAATGTATAAACAACCAACTTATGTTTATTTATTATTTTCCAATTAAACCAAAATTAACCATTGTAGATTATTTTAAAAAAAGGTGCGTCATCTGTCCCTACTTTACCCTATACCATTTTTCAGTTAAGAAACTTATTATTATTTTCTTTGGTGGTATCTATATTAAGGCATCTGGGTAGCTCATAATCAAGCTAATTAATTAAATTTCACTGTTTTCTTTTCATAGCGCTTAAACTTGAGTATGAAGATATGCATATTGCCTATGCAGGGTAAAAGCGAAAACTGAAATTTTGCCCAACAGTAAAATATCTACCCCTATTAACATACATACAGAAATAATTACTTACAAAAATTGTTCATCTAGGTATATTATAAAACTGTTCGGGTTTCTTTGCAACTTAATACAGTCCTGAAGTTTCAGAAGAATTAAAGAAAACACCCTAGGTTGACTTTTAATCAGAATTTAGCGCCTCCCCTTTTATGATGGCCTTCGCCCGCTTCATCCAACCGAAACTTTACGGTTTCTAAAACCACCCCTAAAAGAGATGCAGTACTGTATTTTTGATATTCTATATTAGCGCTTTAGAGTTACTCACAAGGTTTAAAAAGTAGTGGTAATTTTTAAGATTTGTTGAAAATGTTTTGCTGGCAGCTAGCGGTAAGATTTCGGCTGGGTAAGGTTAATTGTCCAATAACCAATGTCATAAGAATTGACGGTTAAAAGAGTTTACTAAAAAGACCCCAAAACAATATACTTTATGACTGGTATTTTACGTCTAAAAAAATTAATTAATAAATAATAATTATACAGGAAGTCCGAAAATTATGACAACAAATTTTAAGGTTGATTGAATATTAATATATATCAGTAAATGTTTCCATACGCAGCCACATGCCCTTGAAGATGGTGCCATCAAAGAACATTTTTTTTAATTCATTATGACCTAGTTATGATTCAGAAATTAACTTTTAGAGATAAGTTAGTGTTATTAAAGGTAACTTTTTTAAAATATCAGACTCATATTGCAACCGATGGCGTCGTGGGATATTTTTGAAATAAATTATGGTTCCTTGGACATTTTTACGCATAAAAGGTACAATAGTTATATAGTCGGCCGTTCTCGAGATAACGACTACAGCGCGTAAATTCAGTAAACAGGCTAGGTAAGTATTAACAATAAAATATGCCGGCATGCTATATTAAAATGTAGTTATTATTTAACAGAATTTACCCACCAAACGAAACGAATTTGCTGATATCTAGTGTATTTGTTACATTCATAAATGCACCTATGGATTCCACGTAAACGAAAATACACTTGACCAAAAAGAATATGACCTCAAATAACAAATAATATAAAAATAATGATTTGCTGATTATTGTTTTTATTTAAGAAGCACCACTAATTACAATAAGTATTAATAGGTGAAATACTGATGGGGAATCCCTATATTCGGAATAATCTATAAACCATACGGGAAAAAACCTGACGCGCGGCGAGGAATCCCTGAATTTATTATTATAATTAATTATATAAATCAGGGCTTCGAATCTTTCACAATTGGTTTGATGCGTAGCACATAAATGATAACTTTAGTTTTTGCTTTGGTAAAGTAATTTGCCGCAAAAATGTTCCGTCAAAATTGCCAAAATAAGCCTGATGATTTTTATTGCATTTTCGGTAATTTTATTGTCAACAAGTACAAGAGAAGTATTTACTGACTTAGTTATAAACGCATATTTTGCATACCTTAAAGTAGAACGCGGAGATCAGGATAAACTCTCTTTGGGATAAATCTTTGGCACCGCATGTTGTTTGTAAAATATGCGAAGAACCTCTAAGGCACTGGGAACAAGGAAAGCACTATCCTCTGGATTGCCGATGGTGTAGAGAGAGTCTAAGAACCGAACAGATGATTGTTATTTTTGTCTTTGCAACATTAAAGGTCATAATACCACAACTTTAAAACACATTGCGTGTATCCAAATATTATGTAGGCAATTGGACTAGTACCCCATAGTGTTAATATCCGTCCCTTTACCTGTGGTACCAAACATTTTACAAGGTGCTAATAGGGATAATGATGAACCCTTAGCTATTGGGGAGACTGATGTGTTTCAACATTCTTCTTCAAGTCAAATGTATTAATAAGATATTTGTTTTATTGTTAGTTTAAAGTTATGCAATAATATAGAGTGTATAATAAAAATAATGTTGTTAATTTTGTTTTGTATTTTCAAAAATGTTAAAACTATCGCTTTTTACAAGAAATAAATATGGACTATTATATATTTTTGAGAAGCCCTTAAAGAGAGGGATAAGACAAAGAAATAATATATAGGGTGTCCCATCTCAAAAAACCAAAAGTTTGGGTCATAACTTAAAAACAAGGCTTTTTCATCATTTTTCACATGTGCAGAATCAAAATCAGCCTTTTGTGCAGAATGCAACCGCAGATTACTGAGGAAATCCCAAACACATCAAAATTAAACCTGACGATTAAAACGACTTTACACACATTGTCCTGAATTGTTAAAAATCAAGTAAAACAGTGCCATGAACCTTAATCACAGCTGTTTAAAAAGGTAGAAGCTCCAATAGGCAAGACATAACTATGTACTTGCCAAACCCATCCAAATAGTGAAGTCGCCCATACTACGACTAAACTTGTCATCAAGACAACAAGACTTTGGCTGGATGCTGGAAAGCGAGAGACCATCGAAATTCGATATTTAGTACCTATTAGAAATCTAGTTTTACGGATTTATAAAGAACCGTCAGTAAAATCATTAAGATATTGTACTTAGAATTATTACTTTTACGCATGAAGTTTCGTTGCTTTCAACATAATTTTTAGTCTGCGGATTGCGGATACGATAATATACGACTAGGAACATTAAGCATTAAAAATGTATTTATTTGATTACAATTTATTGAAAAAGAAGTTTTTTTTATTTACCTCTTAATCTTTAAAATTAGACTTACCTTGTTCTTGCAGCTGTTTTGCACTAAACTTTTACTTTAAGTTTAAGCATAAACACTAACGCACATTTTAATCTACTTCTGTGTCCTTATTTTACATACTGGGCTTACTTTTACTTTACTGTGTTTACTATTCACGCCTCGAACACCAACTAAATCAACCAAGGGAAACCCAAAACTTCTTACAATAAAATTAACCAAACGGCATTATAAAAATACGTATAATCCTTTTTACAATCATCTAAAATAATCATAAAAAATTACAACGACTATTTTGTGCTTACGCAGTTAAATTTGATCGCCTATTTTCTATAAAATGTTAAGGTCGTTCGTATCGTAAAAATAAACCCTTTTCGTAAGGGTTTTGAGAAATTGAATGAACTAAAGTGAAATAAAATACTAAAAAATCTTTTGGTCGTCCTTCGTTTAATGAAAGTGCGAAAAAGCCATCCTATACAGTGTGTCCCCGTGTGTTTAAATAGGGTATCGCAATCGTATTTAAGCTTTGCTTTTAATTTAGATGAACTTCGTTACTTATAGATTTTTTTTTCAAAAAGTTTACGAATAAACTATACTTATTAAGACCAACATATTTTTAAAAGTTTTCAATACCCACTCTATTTCTTTTATGATCAGCTACAGTACTGCAGGATCATTCCTTCATAGTGCTCAGTGAACGGTGCGTGTGCACAGGAAACGATTCATACAACTTTATCGTGACTTTGATCAATTCTGAAGATAAGCAAAACTTATTATCAGGAAAGACTTTTCCTCAAACGGTCAAGAATAAGAAAGTTTTGTAGATTGCGGTATATACCCCTTCTAGCGACATACTGTATAATGATGACTTAATACAACCCCAATTTTAACTAATTTTATGGGGATAAAGGAACATTTTTGAGGAGCAAAGGTTATAATGGTACATACGATTTGTCGACGAAGACAATGAAGAATAGTTACGATTATATTTTATATCGACCCATACCAACCGACAAAATATTGATTCATTTCGATTAAACATACAGGACGGAATGAATGTACACAGTGAGAAATTTCTTTCCTGTCGCTATTAAACGAAAAAATGTATTTACAACAATAATACTTGTAGCAATAATAATTTGGTATTGTTAATTATACAGAGATTATAAAATAAATTTATTCTGCCAGAATTAGGCAAATTAAATTTTACTTTGGATATTTAAACCAGGTATTTCCCGAAGTAAATAACATCTCGATGGTGCATTTGTGATGCATATTTCGAAGGTGCCTGATGCCTGATGTGTTCGGTGATGATAGCTTAAATTAACGTATACTTTGCAACGTGGAAATGCGTATCTAATCGTGCGTAGTGGCCGCGCCATATTGACGTCGACAGGTGTATAAATTTTAAAAATAAAATATTATTTATTATGGCATATTTTTTAATTAGTACTAAGAGCTTACATTAATAACGGCAATATTAAGTACTAATTATTGTTTCTTATAACATATTTTCAAGTTTTTTAATGAAATATACTAATTATTTAGATATTCAAAGGAGCCAAAATTAAGGAAATATCTGTTGCACCAGCTGTATACCTAGATACTTATACATGTTTTTTTGACATTATCTTTCTTGCAGTCTCAATATGCTACTGCGTACAGAATTTGTACTGTTTATTTTACTCCCTAATTTTTGTTTTTTTCAAAGTTAAATATTTGTTAAACTAAATACATATACTCTGTTGCTTAATGACAGGAACCCATTAAGCAGGGTAGACAACTTAAAGGTTGCATTGTAAATTTCATGTAAATTGCAATGATAGTTTTTATATTATAATTCCGTTAATTATTATAATTCCGTATTTCAGACCTACACGCACCCCGAATCAGTACTAAATTAGGGTCACCCTAGTTAGCCTACAATAGAAAGACGTTTGATGACAGCGGCGTTACTACAGGTATATACGTCGTTTAGGGTCCAGAGAAGTAATAAGGGCTCTACAGTGTTTCCTAGCATGTTATCAGCTACCCACATTCTTTCTTCTATTTCAATCGCATGTTCGACGCACTTACTCCATTTTTCACAATCCACTGTCTTTATTCCCTCTTGCAAGAGATTTCCAACGTCTCTCATTTTTAAAGTGGTGTTATGCCTTGCTACAAACCCTTTTACTTGCGCCCACACCAATTCTATGGGGTTTAATTCACAGTGATATGGCGAAAGGCGAAGTACCGTTATATTTCGTTTTAAAGCCATTTCGTACAAAGAGGTTTATTCAACTTTACAATCTTCAATAGCTCCTTTTTCAGCATATCTTTATGAAATGGCTTCTTATTTACACTAAGCTAATGAATGATGTAATTTTTTTTTCCAAGAAGACGTTGGTATTTGTTCGGATTTTTTTGAGTGGCAGCTGGCATTATCCATTAGTATAATAGACCCAGGAGGAATAAGATCTAGTATGTGCTGGAAGTATTCTCTATAGGCATCGGCATTAAATAAAGAGTATAAACTATACTTTGCTTCGCTTAAGTTGCCTAATTATTCCTAATGGGTACTGTATCTGCCCAAATCCAAGCCTATATACAGATTTTATTTATAATTCTGTTACATTACATGTAGGGCTCGTAATATAATTTTAAATTATAATATTAGTTTCTTTCTTATAGGTACCTACCTGATCAACTTGAAATTTCAATTGAGACTCAAAGATAGGAGGCAAAAACACGTGGTTAAATACTTCAACCTCTTGTGATTGTGGAAAGTACCAAGTATTTTACAAGGGTATATATTAAATGCTTCGTATATATTTATGGAATCCAATGTCGCATGGATTTCTACTAATTTAGACTTTTAAACTAATATTTAACGTTCAGTGAGAGAGATGTCATTGTAATTATTTCAACTTTGATTAGAAATATCTGGCATTACTCGCTGCTATGTGGTAGAGTACGGAAAAATAAAAAATAATCATATTTTAAGCAACATATAGACTTGACTGCATGTTCTGGACCTGCCTTTAAGTCAAAACAACTTTTCTTTATAACCTGTTTTAATATTTTAAGAAATTGTGGTACTTTGCTCTTACGCCAAATTCATATTTTATTTTACGCCTTAATATGAGTAATAAATTTTGATGTCAGGTGAATTCATTATAGGTCTTAGACCATGCAGAACTTTTTGTAAGTGAGTAACTTTTTGGAACAAAAATTGATTAAGCATTTTAAAATTCCCATCAATATATCACGATCTATTGTTAATCTATATAGTCAAAGGAGTGTTTTTGTACGTAATGGAAATAATGAGAGGGTTGGACCCAGATATGTATACACAGGTTTACCACAAGGCTCGGTTTTGAGCCCTATTTTGTTTAACCTTTATACAGCGGACCTACATGAACTTACAACGTTTAAAATTGTACAATATGCTGATGACCTTTGTATTTATAGCCAAAATAAACACTATGATGCGGGAATTAGAGATATAGAGACTGCCTTTCGGAAAACTTCAGATTGGGCTAGAAACAATGGCTTTGAAATATCTGCCGAAAAAACTTCTATGTGTGTCTTTTCAAGACATAATACTCCAAACACTAACTATGTTATTCTTAACGATACTCAGATAGCATTTAAAAAAGAAGTCAAGTATCTGGGTGTTATATTGGATAAAAAACTGTCTTGGAGGAACCATATTGATTATCTTGTGGCTTGTTGTGAAAAAGGCTTAAATTTTCTGCGGTCAGTCACCAAAACTTGGTGGGGATGTGATATCACAACTGCACTCATCTTTTATAAATCTTATATAAGATCCATTCTAGACTACGGCAGTATATTCTATATGGATCTGCTAGTAAGACCAATTTACTTAAAATTGATCGTACTCAGTATAGGGCCCATAGGATTTGTCTCGGCGCTATGCGTTCCACTCCAACAGAAGCATTGTTAGTTGAAGCCCTCGAGCCACCACTTAACCTGCGAAGGGAGACCCTATGCACTAAATTTATAGCTAAACATGCATGTTTTAATGAAGATATATATCAAGGTATACATAAATTAAGTATATTGGATCTCGTCAATAAGTACTGGGAGCATAAAAATCGCCACCATTATGTGAAGCCATTAGAGATTACAACAACCTCCTAAACAGCATATCTCCTTTTTCTCCCATGATTATCACAGTACCTTTGAAAAAATTCCGATCCTATTTCCAAAGTTCACAAATGACCGAAACATTAATACAAATATTTTAAAGGCTGACCTCGAAAACTTTAAGAAATCCATACTAATTTACACGGATGCATCCAAAACGTTGCAAGGTAATGGTGCAGCTGTATATATTCCACAACTAAATATTGAGCTTAAATTTAAATTGGATAACACCTATAGCATTTTTACATCTGAAGCTTATGCTATTCAGGAAGCTCTGAATTTTCTACTTAAAGAAGGCCAAAATGGAAATTATGTTATACTTTCTGACTCCATGTCTGTT
Organism: Polydrusus tereticollis; assembly: GCA_963920685.1. Lineage (NCBI taxonomy): Eukaryota > Metazoa > Arthropoda > Insecta > Coleoptera > Curculionidae > Polydrusus > Polydrusus tereticollis. Next base: position 91,642,771 of record OY987329.1, on the reverse strand, counting down.
CTTAAATCTCTGGATACAATCAAACCCTGGTCGTATAAAATTAATCCCTTTTTATGGAGTATACGTAAACATTATAGACGAGCTAGATTAAAGAATATACGCATTTCCTTTTTATGGGTTAAAGCACATACAGGTCTTGAAGGAAATGAATATGTGGATAAGTTAGCAAAGGACAGCGTTATTGATGGTACTCTCACTGTAAATAACCTTGTATTGAGCGATGCTAATAATAATATCAAATCCATAATAAAGCACAAGTGGAGGCAGAGGTGGAAAAGTTTTTGTAGAAATTCTCCCACCAAATATTCGCTTTTTGTTCCAGACATTCCAAAGAACCATTGGCATCAAAATTATAATGTCAGCAGAAGATGTATTGTAACGTTAATCCGTCTGAAGTTTGGACATGCCTGTTATCCCGCCCATTTGAATAAAATTCGTATTTTGCACTCTGACCAGTGTACTGTATGTCAGGTGAGGGGTGACCTGGACCATGTATTTTTTGAATGTATTAAATACCAAGATCAAATACAAAAGCTACATGATGCTCTAATCAATAAAGTCAAAGTCCTAGCTCCTTATAATTTAAATAATTTGATATCTCTAGATAATCCCGCCATATATAATGATTAATGTTATTTCTACGTGAAACCAATTTAAAAATTTAATATTAAAAAATAATCCTAACGGTGGTTCCTACTGTTTAAACCTTTCCATTCTGCGGTCCTCTATGTTTGTCTAAGTTAAAAAAGTCGCCCTGATGGACCCCAGAGGCGTGAAGAGTGTATCCCTGTCTATATGTCTATTCTTTAAACTTTGATAAAAACTAACGATAGGTTACAATATATATACATTATAGTGACTGGCTGTATGGCTGATCAGTCTAAAGCCAAAAAAAAAAAAAAGTGGTACTTTGCTCTTACGCCAAATTCATATTTTATTTTACGCCTTAATATGAATAATAAATTTTGATGTCAGGTGAATTCATTATAGGTCTTAGACCATGCAGAACTTTTTGTAAGTGAGTAACTTTTTTCGGTAAAACCAGTAATCAAAAAGTTTCTTATATGCAGCCCTAACCAACATTTTCTAATGTCATGTTTCTTAAAATCGACAAATTAATAGAGTTTACTTTTAGGTAGGTATAATGACTAATAACATTAAAGATTCTTACTTCCCATTTTTTTAATCACAAATCATATTTTTTTGCAAGTCTAAAAATTAAGAATTATGTTCATTTGTGATGTATGGGTTACCTTGTATAAATGATTTTATTAGCTATAGTTTATAGTTCCCCTAACAAAATTATTTTCTTTACGGAATAATACCTTTATTCTAAATAAAATCATTTAGTTTCTTATAAATATATTTAAGCTTACACAATTAAATTATCATTGGCTATTCGAATTATTGCATTAGGGCAATGATATTTTAATAGAAATTCCAATTAAATTACATAGTTCCTTGAATCCAAGATTTAGTGCCCGTTATCAATTAAATTATTTCATTAATTGAATTATATTCAGGTAATGGGAACTAAACCTTTCTCTCTGTGTATGAGGTTATAGGGAATAATACTTTATATGTTTGATCACAAGGACCTAACCTTGACGCATGCATGGACAATATGGGTCCATAGTGTCCTCCCCAAAGATTTATTCAAACTGAAACTTGCAAAGATCGTTAGTGCTCGGGAAGTCGAAAATGAAGGATGAAAAAAAAGTAGAGGTAAGTATTGGAGCATTTTGTAGAAAATCTAAATTTATATTTATTAAAAGTGGCCACCCAGTCCCCAGTCAGATGTCGACTTCGTAACTGTTAAGAATATTCTTATTCCATTTTCATTCCTATAAAATTGCATTTTCCCAAGAACTATTATGGATAGAATTTTGTACAATTATGATGCAAAAATGGGAACAAAATCGTAATTTCTTCAATTCATTGTTTATTCTAACGAATCAACCTTTATGCTTAGCGGCACTATTAATCGACATCATTGTCGATATTCGATTAATCAGAATAATTATTGGATGCACTGTCTATTAAATTATCTTAGGCATCTGGAAGCCATAAAACATATCACACTTCCCTTTGAAAACCGCATTAAACAGAAAACAATTGTTTTGCATTTTTTGACGGACATGAAACCCTTCAGTACTCATTTTCATCGTACAAGAAAGTATTAAAGTTAATCGAGTATTTCTTCGATAGATGGCACTACGCACTTTCAAGCTGTGACTCGTGTCCTGTTGCCTGTTGAAAACAGTATTACATCAAGGCTTGATGCAGGTGCACATGTATTTTACCGTTGAAAAGTGTACCTACTAACTCGAAATTGTTGGTTACTAGTTAATATATGTTTTAGTTATTTGGTTAGAAAAGTGTACTAATTCAGATTAATTATATTTATTTCTAAAAATATAGGTAAGTATAATATAGATTTTAATTTGAAAAGTGTATTATTTTAAGTTAACACAGTTTTTTAAAGGATACTGTTCATATTTTAAAATAAAAATACAATAATAACTTGTATTATTTTACAATAATACTGTATTGTTCTACAGTCGTTAATATCAGTATGCATTATTTTGAGTTAACACTCTCTCTTTTCGAATAACACTCTTTATTAATAAACATATTTTCTTTTGAGGGTACTAAAAACTATTTCTAACTCAATTAGACGTAAGAACAAATTTTTATCTGATTGCAGAATACACGAATTTTATTGTTATTATTAGTTTAGGTATTTACAACATATTAATGCGAGTACTTAGCGAATTACGATTGCTTGTAAAGAGTCTAGTAAACAAAAGAATATCACACTTTCCTGTTCCCTAAATGATAGTACATCCACTCAGCGCTCTAATTACGATTGCGCACTAATATTTCACGTCCAACCCGAAAATGCACATGATAATAATTCTCAAATCCTGAAATATTTGACTAGTCTTGAGCAGACTATACGAAATGAATATAAAGAAAACTTATCCGATACTTCCAATTTATATCCCGAAAATGTTGACACCTCTGCAAGAGGAGAGAGTTGGATTAGCATTTACCGATGCACAACAAGAAAATATTCCGTTACAAAGTAGATCTCCAGTACCCTCCACCTCCAAGAGAGTTCGCCGTGTAAGCAGGTCTGTGTACAGCGAAGACGACGACGATAGCATTAAAGACCCTAATTACGCAAGTTCTTCATCTTTTTGCAGTGACGGTGAATCAACATCATCAAGCTCAACTAGTAGTTGCAGTAGCTTGAATAATAATCGAAGCACCTAAAAAGGAATCGACTGAAACTGAAAAAAACACACTGGAACAAGAGTTAATAGAAGAAATAGAACAAAATACAACTAAAAAAAAACTAGGAAGAGGCAACGAAATGATGAAAATTATGCAGAACCAATGGCAAGAAAATTAAGAAACCAGGGAAATGAGTACGTTTCAACCTCAAAACTAAAAAAGGTTATTCCTGCTAAAAATGTCAGAGATCCGTGTGGCATAAAATAAAAATTTCAGTGCCCAATCAAAGTTAATGCAGATCGGCGATTCAACATATTTAATGACTATTATGGTTCTAGTGACATTAATAGGAAACGCGATTTTCTATCTAAACATAATATGGAGTTAATTCACCCAAAATATAAATACGTTAAATCTGATAGAGCGAGATCCGAAAGAAGAAGTAATTACGCTTTCTATTTTCGCTCATCGGTTTCGGTTCCGTTTTTATTTCGTAGAATGCTATTTTAGTCTTTAATTTTAGTGACACCGGTCTTACCTATTGCTACTGTAAGAATTACTTCTTGTTTTGTAGTTATTTTCAAATTTGTTATACCTATAAAGTCAATATAAAATTATATTTACTAAGGTTATCTACAATAACGTTTAAGAAATATAACATTTTGTTTCAAATATGTAGGGTTTTTTTAGTTTTAACAGAAAAATTTACAAAAGGAATTTTGAAAGAAAACTGTATTATTTAGAAAAAAATACATAAAAGCTTCAATCATTTATAAAAAATATGAAAAATATATTATATTTCACATATTTATTGACGTAGAGTCCATCATTTACATAAAAATGAAAATTCAATACCCTAAACCAAAACATGGACTAAATACTTAGATTGTATTAACTCGAATTTTTCTTTGGGTCTCCTGTAAAATTTATAAATTTTGAGTAACAACGGTTTTCAAAGGGATGTGCGATATGTGCAAGAAACCCACCAAATTTTATATTTTTATATTTATATATATATATACATATTTATTAGGTTGATATGAAAGATGCATTAATAAACTGTTTAGTGTGAAAAGAAAACTCTTTATTAAAAATAATGGTAGGCACAACGGAACATTATGAAATATAGGTGCAAGTGAAGTAAAGCTTACCAACAGTGATAAAGAAACACAAAGCAAAATTTACTCTCAAAAAATAAATAGAAAAATCCCTAAATCATTACGCGAGAGTAGAGTCTATAAACTTATCAGTAAACATAAACTTAACTCTTTCTTCGATAAGTTTGAACAGTTTGGTTACAATCTGGTCTGGTGCTATATAAATAGTATAGGTACCTATCTGGTACAATTGGAAAAATGCAAACATGGTTCAGACAAGATATGTCATGTGGGAAGTTTTGTTACTAGGTACTTGGAAAACAATTTCTTTTGTTTTTTTTTCGCGTCTTTGTCATATACAGAACAACACAAGAGTCTGATACCTCTATGCTCTCAGCTATTTCTTGATGAACGTTATCAGTTGATAATTGAAGGTCTTTCTCTATGTCAGAAAATGTTTAAGTAAAGTTAACTAAGTCATCTTCTTCATTAATGCAATTCTCTTCTTCATTAATGCAATTCTCTTCTATTTCCTTCTCCAGTGATGACGCACAACTCTCTGATGAGGCTCAAAGGTTTCTGACTCTTTTCTTAATTGTTACTGACTTTCTGGTTGTCCTTTTTTTATTTTTTTTATTTTCTATTTTCCTGGCTTTTTTTATTTATAGCATTTATTTGCTGCTGTTTTTCATCTTCTTGCTCTTCTTGTTTTTTTTCATGTAATATTTTTTTGTAACTGAAATCTATATTAAGTATACCTTAAGTAGCCGATTTACAATTTTGCCGAGTCAACTCAAAATATTATCATGGTATATTCCTTGTGATATTTTAAACCCCTAAAATCAATTTCTCATAAATTGTTCAAAAAAAGTACTTACTAAGGCCCGGTTTCACAAACAGCGGTTACCCAACGGTAACCCTAGGACGCTGGTAACCCACATTATATCTGTTTCATAATATGTGGTTTGGCAAAAACCACTGGTTAAGCTTCAGATTTTTGAACTCAAGCCTTAGGTATTAGTTAACTACCATACGTACTGGTCAAGGTCTAACCACAAAAGTTGGAGCCCTACTTATCGGTTAAAGACTTTGAATTTCTCCGTTTCGTTTGTGTATATTTTGGCTAGTTTTTGTGTTTTTTCGTACAAATGGATAATTATGACGTAAATGTATTTAGCAGCGATGAAGAAGATAACAGATTTAGAAGAGCTCGAACCTTTAGGGCTCGCACAGATAATTTTGAGGAGTATGACGAATATGATTTCTTTTCTCGATTTCGGTTGATGCCAAGAACTGTGGAGAATCTTCTTGAAGAAATTGAAGATGCAATAAAGCATCCAACTCATAGGTACCTATAGGTATATTAATGTCATGCCAAATTTACGGAACAAGATTTTTAATATTAATTTGTCTTATTTTAGAAATGAATGCCTATCGCCAAGCCAGCAGCTTTTATTGACCCTGAACTTCTACGCAAATGGTTCCTTTCTCCACATTGCGGGTGACCATCAAGGCGTGAGTAAATCTACAGCCTGTCGAGTCGAGAGTAAGCCGAGCAATTGCCGCCCTTAGGCCCACTTACATATCAATGCCTGTTGGAAATGACGTGGATAATATACGTCAAAGCTTCTGCAACATAGCCAGATTCCCTCGGTGCATAGGGGCGATTGACTGTAGTCATGTGAAAATTCGGTCACCTGGTGGAGACAATGCAGACGTTTTCAGAAACAGAAAGCAATTTTTTTCTTTTAATGTGCAATCAGTAGCGGATTCTAATTTAAAATTCAGAGATATTGTAACTAGATGGCCAGGGTCAGCTCACGATGCACACATATTTCGAAATTCATTTTTATATAAAAATTTTGAAAGGAATATTTATGAGGATAGTCTACTTGTTGGTGATAGTGGGTATTCAATTAAGCCATATCTGTTGACACCGTTGAGAGATGTAAGAAATGGCGCAGAAGCATCATATAACGAATCACTAGTAAGAACTAGAAATGTTGTTGAACGGAAATATGGGGTGTGGAAAAGGCGATTTCCTGCATTAGCTATGGGTTTACGACTACAAAATTTAGATACCACACAGGCAGTTATTGTTTCAACTGCTATACTACACAACATAGCTTGTGATCAAAATGAAAGGATTCCTCCCATAAATGAAGAAGAGGAAGCTGCAGTTAATTTCATAAATAACCTAAATATTGCAAATCAGCCTGAACAGCCATATATATTTGAATACAATAGAACCCGATACAATCTTGTTCACACTTACTTCGCAAATCTGTAATTATTTAAAATCTACATAATATAGCGATATTAAACAAAACATCAGTACTGCTAAACGAAGTTTTAATTGCTTATTTTTTCAGACTTTCCTTATTTCAATATTGCTATACATTTAAACAACACAATTAACATAAGCTTAGAAACGTAAAAACTTAGGCTGTAGATATTTTTAAAACAAGAAAGATATCCAGAACAAAAACCTAGAAAATGGGAATTTAGGAAATATCCATGACTAGCCAATTTTAACCTAAAGCCAGTATTTGGTAATCACAAAGAAAACTTTTCAAAGGGTATTAGTTTTTAATAACTGAATTTTAAGGCCTAAACTAACCGGACCTGACCTACACAGTGGCATTCCTTTTCTAATAATTCTAATTGTTTTTCAAAATTTGAATTTTTATTGCATGCTCCTCTAAAAAATGTTGTTTTTGATATTTTTTGGCCGGTTGTTTTTTTTCTTTAGTAACTTCAAGAGTTCGATCTATAAAGAAAAAATTATATATATTATTGTATAAAATACTGTTTATGCTTTTACCTTGATTTTTACGTCTATTAACCTGCAGTTTAGTTGATACAGATGTTTTTAAATTTTTAGGGCAATACGTGCTCCAGTCATGTTCAGCACTAGTATTATTATTTATTAAATCATTCTTTTCAGGGGTTAACCGCAGCTTTTTTGCACATGGAGTTTCTTGAGCTGAAATATTTATATTTAGTCTCCTTTTGTTACTCGTTGCATATTCTGTTTCCAAATTTTCTAATGAATATTGGGGAAGATCAGGATCTGATTCTTGAAAGTATTCAGTTGTCGAATCTTCAACAAAAAATTCAAATAAATATAAGAATTATACAACAAGAAAGCAGTAAACAGAAGAGAACCTACCTGTAGGCTCTTCAAATGAGAAATAATTATGGTCCTCAACTTCGTTCGTCCTTATACTGCTTGCAACTGCTTTGCTTCCCTCGGTTGATTTTTCAGGCAAATTAGCATCACAATCATATGAATTTGGAAGCCCTGAAACCTGGATATCGCCCATAATGTTTTTGACTGTCTCTTCTATTTCTGTAATTAGTGGTGGCACATACTGACCACCACCAGTCTTATTGATTTCGAACTTTGCTCTGGGAAATTTTTCCTTTGTTTTCTTTTTCAGGTTTCTAAATTTTTCTTTCAGGCCTTTAGCTGATCTTCTGCCATTTGATGTACATTGGGAATTAAATTCATCTTCTATTTTTGCCCACGCTTTTTCCTTTTCTTTCCAAGTATTCACGTCGCTTTTTTTTATTTTCGATAATGTTCTTATATTTATCAACAAGAGATACCAACAAATGTTCCTCGTCTTTGGTAAAATTTGCTGACCTTTTATCAGATTTTGGGGTAGTGGTTGTACTCATGACTAATTAATTATCGCAAATACAAAAAACCAAAGAACAAAACTTACGGTAAACAAACTACTTATTACACCAGAAGTAAGGTTATTTTCTGTACTCCTTCGTTCAAAGCGCGCTTTTAGGATGGCCCTTTATCACTTGCAAACTTCAATCAACTACCAACATTTGAAAATGAAATTTAACCAGTGGTCATTCAATCAACGGTTTGGTTTGTAATGTGAAACACATCACTTTGCATACTCGTGGTTAACCAGCAACTGGTAATTGGCTAACCAGTAGGTATAGGTTACCACCGATTGTGAAACTGGGCCTAAGTGGTCAGGTAGTAATCATACGGTGTCACTCGTTGCATAAGATTCACACTTTAAGAAGAACGACACTTCATGTGTAATAAACATTTTAGACGCCAAATTAATAACCGCCTGAAAAATTGAAAATTGAAAATTTAAAATGGCTAATATGCCAGATAGTTCTGGGTTCCAGTTACCCAACTTGACCTTACTTAGGACCCTGAAAGACTTAACAATGACTCAACATTTGGACAGGTGGAGTCATTCAAATCCAAATAATAGGTAGGTTTTGTATTGATTTAAATTTAGAGCAATACCTTCTCATGTTATAAAATCAATTATTACCCTTAGGTAGTAATAGGTACTTGGTAGCGTTTCGATATATTTTGGCATGAACGTATCGTTGGATTGGCAGAAGGAGTGAAATAGAATGGCCACCCAGATCTCCTGAACTTACACCGATGGATTATTTCCTTTGCGGGCGATTTGAAAAATAAAGTTTTATTGAAGTACTAAAAGATATAGAATTGCAACAGAGCGTCAGTTCATCGTAACTTCGATTATGCTTCATGTAAGCTAATAGATTTACAACTTGGCGCGTTGTAAAAGATGTTCATTTTTGAGATTTAATTAAATAGGTTATTTTGTTAGGGAAGTATTTATTGTATTAATAAAATTGATGATATATTTTTTAAACTGGTGGATTTGGGTAGGTGAGTATAGGAAAAGGAATCAGACTAAAGTTAGGCGTAGAAAAGAAATTAAAAACTAATTATGCATCTTAAGAAAAAAGGTAGGGACATTGCTTCGTACTGACTGAGATCTAATAAGTTTTATTTCAAATATGTTTTTAATCAGAGACGACAATTTCGAAATATCGGTCCTGGAATTTTTGAACACAGTGTACCTATACCTAACGTAAGATAATAAAAAAAAAACTATGTCGCAGTAAGCTTTGAAACTTTCTCGCGTGTTGTTATTTACCTAATCTATTTTGTTAGTACTATGTCAAAATAAATTACTCTTGTCAAAAATTTGATATAAAACTAATTGATCAATCACAAGCTGAAAAATGCCAGTGCATGGCTTAATTACTGCTCGTTGATTTTTTCCTTTAAAGTTCGGTCACCTGGTAGGTGTTTATTATTTTCTGGAAAATTAAATCAAATATTAAAATAGACTCTAGGGACCTTACTTTAATCAAATATTTTTACGTTTCTTACTACCTTCCTTTAGGTCGGATGTTAAAAATCAATAATAATTATCTATAACAGGACCCTAGAAACCACACCTGATATCAAGGATTTGTGCCGACTTACTTTGAGCTTTAGAGCATAGATGGCACAAGTACGCAAGCCCCTAACGTAAAATTAATGAAATCTATGAGCCTTTTTATGCGCGCATTCGCCATTACGACAGGAATAATATCTTTAAGCATTTCCTCATTTTTGTACTATACCTGTACGTTTCGTGTTTTGTATTATCGTATTATAACCAAAGAGTAGCACAACCAATAGCAGTTATAACATTTAAAACTATAGAAGCCCTGATGTATGGTGTATGAGTAGTTGACAGGTAAACGTTTTTTTCTAGTTATATATAAATCGATTTTCTTATGAAGGAAAAGACAAATGTTCATGAATAAGTAACAAAATATAATCTGAATTAAATAGAGGGGTTTAAATGACAGATTATTATAATGATCTTTTTCGTTCTCAAATTATACCCAAAATTAAAGGTCGCTCAATTAGTTATTGGTAGTTAGGGGAAGTAGTAGTCACATGTTTGCATAACTTTTTAAGATTATGAGCAAGAATGACGCAAAGTATCGCCTTCAAATTCGAGGCCAAGACTTTGCATACCCACATAATGAAATTTTGTTAAGGGAGAGGGGAGGGGACATAGTTAACCATATTTTTGAGATACTGAGAACTACCTTAATTTTGGGAGTTGGGGATAAATTGTCATTTTAAATGGGATGGTGTAGATCTATATTTTTGTTTCCAAAATTCGAATTTACGTGAAAAGGTATTCATAAGTACCAAACAATTTTTATTTTCTCCTTCTTGGTTACGATATTCTTGGTAAATAAATTTGCATTGAATTAATTTTTTTTTAATAAATAAAGTTAGTTCACTTATTTCAGAATTATTTTACGCTTCCATGGAAATTCGGTACCTTTGACCCGCATTTATGTTCCAGGCGGCTTAATATAGGCTAGAGATGCTGAAATCTGAAACAATATTGCATTTTTTGAAAATGTTACTTTCCCTAATAATACTAAATGGCGGGCAGGTGGGATTTTAAAGTTATTGCTTTTCAGAAAATATTTAAGTTATTTGTTACTGTTTGGTGGTTTTCTTAAAGGTGAATGTATACAAGAATCACAGTTGAAAGCAGAGCTTAATACAGTGACAATATGCATTACTTAGTGCTCGGATAATTCTCACTGGATGAGTACTCTGCCAAATCAGCATCCCCGCCATCGTAATCGGGGATGGAATCCTTGGTCCGTACTTCATTAAAGGAATTTTTAATGGACTTTAATCTGACATGCGGTTTCAACAGGATGGGGCTCAACCACATTATACAATACAAGCCCGTAATCATTTGAACTTACCTGAAATATTTTAAAGATAGGTGGATTGGTCGAGTTGGTCTGGTCAGCGAGCCTGCGCGGTCCTCGGATTTGACGCCCCTGAACTTTTTCTTGTGAGGGGTTATAAGTTTTTACAACTTTAGATGGTATGAAAGACTGAATCCGCTACTTGTTAATGATACCTGAAATGTTACAGCCCGTACGAAAGTTATTTAGAGAAGACTGAAAAAGTGTTTGGAAACTTAATGTCTCCCATTTCGACCTGCTTCTCAAGCATGACAGACGATACATAAATTGAAATTATACTACAATACGTGGCTTAATAAATTTTTGTTTCCAAAATTACCAAATCAATTTTTTTTTTGTAGACACTGTCACCCTTTAAGCACAAAGTTTATACAGAACACCATTAAAAAGAGTTTCCTCTATTTAATAGTATGTAACACCTACGCTTAATCCCGATCAGTCTTTATACTAGTTTGAAGGTTCGTACTTGCTATGCTCAGTTCAAAAAACAAGACATAATCCAGATTAACTTAATCGGTCTATTTTGTGCAGTTTAAGCTCTAACTGTTATTTCTAATCAAACTTTTGAGTGAGGTAAATATTCGCTTGCGAATAAAAATTAATTATTAAGAATTGAGCTGCAAGACGAAATATTTCTTGCATACGATCTGGATATGTTGGGCTTACTAGATTTTGGATTTCCGAGGATTTATGATATGGAAGAATATTTTGATACAATAGGTATATTATTATAACATAACATTTTACAAAATATTCTTAGAGAAGGGTTCGGGTTATGAAAAATACACTTTGAACAGAGTGAAATTAATTAATTTTAATTATGATGGGAATTATACCTAACATATACGCAACATACTGAATATACCGAGGTTTGCAATTAACCATAGAGACATTATTTTGTAACATGTAATTGTGTGTACCAAAATTGTTTTATCCGTGTTTTCAAGAAAGCTTCAATAATTATTATAAAGCGTATTTTTGTTTGGTCTAAAACTTTTGTAAAAACAAAATACATCTTAGGAAATTAGACTTGTTCTACAGAAGCCAATTTTCTTTGGCTATTTCTAACTCTAGCAACTTTATATTGAGTTGTGCCTGTTCCTGCCTTTGTAGTGCTATATTCATTAAAAGTTCTTTTGACTGGAGATCAGTTGTCTTGTATATTTTACATGTTTTCTCTGCTTTGTTCTAAAAAAAAATTATGTCTATAAGTGCAAATAAAACTCTAGTGATTATCATTACCCCAAAAAATGACATACCTGTTTAGATATTTTCTAAGATATTTCATTTTTACTTAATTGCCCAGAAGCTGGTTGTTCCATGGCATTCTACTCATCCTGGAACAGAATAAAATAGCTTTCATAACTTAAATATGTTTTATAAAAATGCTATCTGGGAACAAAACAATATTAATGAAGTACCTAATTAAAAATAGAGTGTCAGTGATCTACAAACTCACATCAATTTCGTTTTTTGTCGTTTTGAAGTGATTTATCATTTTCTTCATATTATATAAATAGAGTTCTAGACTGACGAAATATCGAGTTGATATAACTCAAACATGAGTTGTTCTAGATCGACGCGTGTTGCTAATAGGAGACAGCTCAGACCTGTGAGTTACGGCAACTAAATCGAAGAAATTGCATCAAATCACTATTCATAAGTTATAATAGCCCTGAAGATGGGTTATTTTATGCAGTGGACCCGACCTAATTTTTTTTGTAAGCTAAGGCTACTGTTGCTAATCTTAACTGGGTTTGACGAACACATGCGACGTGGGCTGCAGCAGTTCATTGTTTAAGCTGCCAGAGACCAATATGGGATTTGCGATGCGTTACTACTCGGCCTGGATTAATTCATAATTCGAGCTATTAAAACTTGACCTTTCAGTTGTTCTAGCTTACGATGATTAACTCAACAACTGTAGATTTAATCTGTTCTAAAGTTGGAGTATCCTCATTTTTACGCACCTGCATGAGGAGAACAGACTCTGAACAAAGATAAAAGATCCCGAAAATCAACGATTGAGCGGATAGCAAGTCCAGTTATAAGGTTCTTGACGACGCGACGTGCATGAGGTACCTACCTACTAAAAACAATGGGAAATGGGATAAAGTTACCGCGCCAAATTTGAAATGGGTTTTTAGAGCACTCTTTATGATTCATTTCAACTCAACATAATTTACACATGACAGTGAGTTAAAATAATGCACGTCCGAGTCAAAAGGGTACTTTAAAATCAATTTGTAGGTTTCCCAATCCAAAATCTGAGTTCAGATTAGTTGGTGTCTTGGTAGAATGGTTACAAAATGAAGGATTGTGGTAATCCCAAATGTGTTTAAAATGTGGATAAAAAATCTCTTTCTGTGTTGAGGCGAATCAAAAGAAGCCCAGTTATTGTAGAGTTTTTAAATAATTTGTGATAGTTCGTAGGCTCAGTTTGAACAACAGAGAACGTGGGCTAAAGTAGCATTTTCATTTTATACAAGCGCTTGAGAGATTCGGCATTTCTGTAGTATACTCTATCACTTAAAATAAATTCTACCTCTATATTTATTCATGCTTTATTTTTATCCTGTATTGTTGATCTGTTGGTTTTTTTTTGTCGTCAAGATCCAGAGCATATTTATTAGGAATTATGTCAACTAAATATTTTTTGGATGCGATATTCTTGGTGAATAACTTTTTATTGAATTCACTTTTTTTTAATAAATCAAATTAGTTCACCTATTTCAGAGTTATTTTTCGTTTCCATGGAAATTCGGTACCTTTGACCCGCATTTATGTTCCAGGCGACTTATTATATAGAGGCTAGAGATGCTAAAATCTGAAACAATATTGAATTTTTTGAAAATGTTGCTTTCCCTAATAATACTAAATGGTGGGCAGGTAGGATTTTAAAGTTATTGCCTTTCAGTAAATATTTAAGTTACTGTAGTATACTGTACCACTTAAAATAAATTCTACCTTTATATTTATTCATGCTTAATTTTTATCCTGTATTGTTGATCTATTGGTTTTTTTGTCGTAAAGATTCAGAGCATATTTATTAGGAATTATGTCAACTAAATATTGTTTTTCTGCCGCTGCCGCGCTGTAAAAAGTGGAACTAATTTTTTACTATCATCTTTATTCATATTTCTAAGATAAAAAAAAAACCTTCTACTTCAAATTCAAATCAAGAGCCATGATTTATCAGTCGAGACCATGAAAACTGCCAATATATAAAGAAGTAGAACTCTTCTACTACGTTAACTGGCCCAGTTTGCGGGCAATTTTTTCAATGTTGCAAAATGTATTTAACTGTTCATTAAACCGTGAAGTAGTTACATGGGTGGTGCATGCGACTAAGATGCAGATTACCTAAACCAGATTTGTTAATCCGGATAAAGTTCTGTAAACCTTGCGTACGGCCGTAAGAGTATCTGAAAATGCGTTCATTTTTACTTGTAAATAGGACGTTATACCTGACATTATTTTGAAAAATACTGCCATTCTGCTATTACTAGTAGTAGTGTTTAATATATTAATTCAGTTTTAAGCACGCAATATCGAACATAATTAAACATTTAACGTGTACTTTCGCTGACACACTCCTCAACTTCAAAAGAACAAAATTAGAAAACATTGATTTGCTATTGCGATATGTGGAGCTTCCAGTGGCGGATTTACACATTTGCCGCCAGTAGGCTATTCAAATTTGCCAGCCCTACCAACCTCAACAATTCAATACAATGTTCTTGTTAATGAAATTGTAACTTTATGATTTGTGCACAATTGTCTTAATTAGGTACACCACCCTTATTTCGTAATTAGTATGATTGTGAACTAGGCGATCGATATGTCAGTTCCTAGATTATATTTAGAACCCTACGATTTAGTTTAGATTGCACAAGAAATAGTTTTTAGGTATATTCATGAGCTAATAAAAGCTCATGTACTATAAAATCTAACTTTAAATGATGCGAAGCGAGATGCAAAGCAATAAATCAATCAAAACCGTCTTCTCCATGGGCGTGCAAGATTTTTCGGCATGTATAGATTTAAATAGGCCTGAATCTTTAAATTTGTGCAGAATTAGTACATTCGACATTTAATTCAACTTTTGTCTTCAAATACCTATATATTTTATTATTAAATTTTTTAAGTTAAAAATTATTATAGCCTGGAATTTTAGAAAGCAATTTTATCAAAACTAATTAGAGTCTAGGTACTTATTCCGTTTTTGCTCTAATCATTTTATCCCTTTTTTGTAGCGTAATCCTGGTTACCTGTTTACTAATTATGTGGTTATTATTATTATGCGATTATGGTTGGAATAATACTATTTATATCTATGCATACCTACCGTGAGTGTTTGTTTCTCAGTGACACTGGTCAACGTGTGAAGTATCAGTGTTTTCTTAATTAAATATGGAGAATTTTCAACAATTGCCTAAACGCACTAGAGTCGGTCCAAGTACAGTAAATGAAAAAAAAAAGATTAATTCTTAACTGTTACAACTCTATTAAAAGTAAGAGTGCGGATTTGAGTGTTGACGATGCAGTGCAATTTACAACAGATATGGTTAACGTTGGGAAAACAGCAATATATAAACTTTTAAAAGAAGAAGAAAGTGTTGCTGTCAAACCTCCAAAACTTCACCAGGACGACCAAAACTTGAGCTGGATGACGTTCTAATGCAGAGAATAAGGCGAGAAGTTCATAGCTTCTCAAAAAAAAAAAAGAAATTGCCACGCTGGACAAGATTTTGTCCTCAATCTGAGAAAACCAGGACTATTATTAAAAAAAAAATAGGTTTTCGGTGGAAAGCACAATGGGCAATCGATTTTAATAAACAGAAGCTATATCGTCTGTTGGAAAAGAAATTACTTATAAAGCATCCCAAAAGCCAGAGAGGAAAACAAAAAAAATATTTTACCTAGACGAGACATGGCTCAATGAAGGTCACACTGTGACTAAATTTTGGCAGGATGAAAATATTAAAAATTCAAAGTAAGCTTTTTTGGAAGGATTGTCCATAGGATTAAGACCGCCATCTGGAAAAGGACATCGACTTATCATAACCCATATTGGAAGTTCTGAGGCTTCGTTAAAGGTGGTCTACTGATGTTCCAGTCTAAAAATACAGGTGACTATCACGAAGATAGGAATGGTGCGAGCAAATGTTGGATCTTATACTAAACATGCAATAATTGTATTGGATAATGCAAGTTATCACTGTAGGCTGACGGAAAAATTACCGACAAGTGCGTGGCGTAAAGGTGAAATAACAGAATGGATACGTTTATGTTATTTATCCATTAGAACCCTTAAAAAAAGAATTATAGGTACTAGCCAATTTACATAAAAATGCATTCAAAAAATATGTAGTCGATGAAATGGCAAACTTACCACCGCGAATTGAATTAAACCCGATCGAACTCATATGGGCTCAAATAAAGACAGATGTCGCCAGAAAAAACACGACTTATAAAATGGTGGATTTAAAAAACTTTTAATGAAGCTATGGGTAAAAGTGGAAAAATGTATCGATCATGTGGCCAAAATGTGGTAGGTAGATAAAATGATAGAAAAAATGGTTGAACCGCTTATTATAAGCGATGTTACTAAAAGTTCATCTTGTGAATCAGACTATGATTAAGCCATAACGACAAAGTATTTTTCGATTTTTGAAAATGCCTTGTTTGTAAGATTCTATATTATATCTTGTTTTTGTAATAATATTATGTAAAATAGTACCACTCATTGTTATTTATTGGTTAATACGATTTTTAAATTTTTCCATATGTTATGAATACCTACGATTATAATATAATACAATTTCAGGAGAGTAGGCATGTTTAAGATTTTTAATTTAAAAACTCCATCAAAACAGGCTTCTGGTTAAGGGATTTTCCCAATAACAATGGTAAATCCTCAAATATAACAATAGCTTGCGATAGATTCAGGGTGGACCTATACCTAAAGAATGCTCATTATTTGGATCGTTTAATGTAAAGGGGAGCACGGAAGGAGCCTCCACGAAAGCGATGTACTAATCACCCTAGTCTTGAATCATGTCGCTGGCGCTCCCTGGAAACGTCCTTCGGACGGCCAATCCTTCCACCACCACATCCAAAGATTCAATCTCAAACATGAACGACAAAACAAGTCAAAGGCTCTTCTCAGAGCCAACATTGACAATAGTGGCCATAAACATCGAGGGTATAACATGCAATAAACAAGAAATTTTGTCCGATCTGTGTAAAACACACAAATGCGACATACTGTGTATCCAGGAAACCCACCGAGATCTACAGGCACATAGACCAAAGGTAGAGGGAATGAAACTTATTATAGAACAACCCAGTGCTAAACACGGAAGTGCTATACTGGTCAGAAACGATATCGCAGTGACGTCGGCACACAAAACATGCTACAACGATATAGAAATATTGACCGTTGAAGTTGGGACGGTCACAATTACCTCTGTCTACAAACCACCAGGAAAAGACTTTGTCTTCACCCCCCCACAAAATTTTACATCACAACAAACAAAATTTGTACTTGGAGATTTCAACAGTCATAGTGTAACATGGGGCTACGAGTCTACTGACAAAAATGGAGAACTGGTAGAAGAATGGGCTGAACAGAGCAACCTGACCCTCCTGCACGATCCAAAGCTGCCCCATTCTTTCCAGAGCAAGATTTGGAAGAAGGGATACAACCCGGATCTTGGTTTTGTCAGCACCACATTAGAAGAACGATGTGTTAAAAGGATATACAGCCCTGTACCGAAAACCCAACATAGACCTATAGGCGTAAGCGTGTTCAGCGCTCTAAAAGCTCCCAAGATACCTTTTAAGAGGAGATTTAATTTCAATAAAGCCAAATGGGTAAACTACACAAAAGAACTGGACAAGAAGGTAGAAGGTCTTCCGCCCACCCCAGAACATTACGACTCATTTGTTGAACTCGTAAAACGAACCTCCCGAAAACACATACCCAGGGGATGTCGACAGTATTATTTGTCTGGGTTAAACGCTGAGGCAAAAGACGTGATGACTCGATATACGCAACATTATAATGAGGATCCATTTAGTGAGATAACGATGGAAATGGGTGAACAACTACAACAAATACTTAGCGAATCGAGGAAAAAACGATGGATGGAGACGCTGGAGAGGATGGACATGACCCATAGCAGCAAACAGGCCTGGAATATGATTAAAAAGCTGAACGGAGATCCTACAGAGACCAAACAACCATGCGCAGTCACAGCAAATCAAGTGGCGCATCAACTCCTTGTTAATGGTAAAACCAGCCATCGCACTAAAAACCCAAAAATCGAAAGACAACGTGAAAGCGAGATAGATCTGATTGGAGAACCGCTCACACTTAACGAACTCCAAAAAGGCATAGATATCATGAAGAACGGGAAGTCACCCGGGGTAGACGACATCCTGACAGAGCAAATAAAACATTTTGGTCCAAATACCAAACAATGGCTACTAGTTCTATTTAACCACTGTAAGACAACCTATCAGATACCAAAGGCGTGGCGAAAGTCAAAAGTAGTAGCCCTACTCAAACCCGGGAAAGACCCCGAACTCCCAAGCAGCTACCGCCCTGTGTCCCTTCTGTGCCACATGTTCAAACTATACGAGCGTCTCATACTCAACCGAATCCAAGACCATCTAGACTCAAAGCTCATTCCTCAACAAGCTGGTTTTAGACCAGGAAAATCATGTACGGGACAAGTGCTAAACCTAACGGAACTCATAGAGGAGGGTTTCGAACAGAAACAGATAGTAGGAGTAGCTCTGGTCGATCTCACAGCCGCGTATGATACCATAAACCACAAAACCCTGTTAGCTAAAACTTACAGCACGATGATGGACTACAATCTGACGAAAATCATTGAATCACTCCTACGCAACAGAAGGTTCTATGTGACACTAAATGGGAAAAAGAGCAGGTGGCGATTGCAGAAAAACGGCCTTCCCCAGGGAAGTGTATTGGCCCCATCACTCTTCAACATTTATACCAATGACCAACCTATCTGCCCCCATGCTACACATTGTGTCTACGCCGACGATCTTGGTATAGCGGTGAAGGGAAAAACCTTTGAGGAGATTGAGAGGAAACTGGAGGAAGCCTTGAACATAATGGGTAGATACTATAGAGAAAATTCCCTAAAACCGAATCCTGCCAAAACCCAGGTGTGTGCCTTCCACCTAAACACACACTTGGCTCGTAGAAAACTTAAGGTGTCCTGGGAGGGACAGATTTTGGAACACACTGAAAAAGGGAAGTACTTGGGGGTTGTTCTGGATCGGACGCTAACATTCAAAGACCATTGCAAAAACACCAGGCAGAAGGTCACGTCCAGAAATAACCTCCTGAAGAAACTCGCAGGAAGTAAATGGGGTGCCAACCCAAGTGTTCTAAGGACCACAGCGGAAGCTCTATGTTTCTCGACAGCGGAATATGCGTGCCCGGTGTGGAATAGGTCAAAACATGCAAAAGAGGTCACACTCGCACTAAATGAGACATGCAGAATAATTACTGGGTGTATGAAACCTACCCCTATACCCTTACTGTACCGGGCCGCTGGTTTCGCTCCCCCAGAGGACCGACGCGAGGCAGCTCAGTATGTCGAAAGGTTCAAACAAATGTTTGATGATAGGCACCTTCTCCACGGTTTTGAGGAACCCCATGGAACCAGTCGTCTAAAATCTAGAAGAAGCTTTATGAGAAATACAAGGATAGAGCCACCAGCAAACTTCCCACTGCGACAGGATCCGTCTCGAGGGATAGAGCTGGACTGGAAGACATGGCGTACTCTTAACCGCATGCGGACTGGTGTCGCGCCCGTTAAATCTAACTTGGCCAGATGGGGAATGAGGGATGCTGACGACGTACTCTGTGACTGTGGGGACGTTCAGAATATGGACCACTTAAGAGCATGTATGCACTGCCCATCGACATGTACCCCCGATGACCTATGGCTCGCTAATACTGAAGCTCTGGACGTAGCCCGATATTGGGCTGAAAAACTGTAGAAATTTAGGATATTTTTTGGATGTGGACTCGAAAAAGTAAGTAAGTAAGTTTAATGTAAACACCATAGATTTGAAGGGATGGTGTTTAAATTGTTCTTTACACCCCAGTATGCGTTTTGCATATTTAATGACCATTTATTACTTCGCGCCATCTAAAGGTAGACTATAGTACTACTAATTAATGCCTTAATACTACTTACACAATAATGTACATTCGGTCAACGTAATTAAATAATTTTGATTACTTACAGTTTAAAAACGATATATTCAATTATCTGGTAACAATCCGACTGATGATGACGACGAGATTCAATTAATTATGTTCTGAAGGTTTTACAATATCTTTTTGCGAGATTTTCTATTCGCAAAATCATCAATTACATCGTTGTATGAAATCTTTTTCATTAGTTCTGACTCTATGCACAAAAGAGCTAAGGCGTTTAGCTTTTATTGGCTTAAGGTAGATCTTAGATAATTTTTCACCCGTTTTAAGCAAGACAAGCGTCTATTTATCTAAGTTGTGAAACATATTACATGTCGAATTGTTTGTGTGGACCTAATAACATTTAAATTTTGGCCCCAAATTCGCCGCCCTTAAAATCTGCCGCCTAGGCTCCAGCCTACTCAGCCTGCTGGTAAATCCACCACTGGTAGCTTCACTTTTTACTGATATAACAGTAAAATATCCGCACTTTATGTCAATTCAAAAATAAATGTGTGCTTTCATTTTGGGGCAACTTTCGTTTTTTTCAATTTGTTTAACAACCTGGAAACACCGCATGAGTGAACCCTAAAAAAGAAAATGCATCAGTAATGAAACCCCAAGTACTAAAAGCGGAAGAAAAATAATCAGTGTGCATTTAGCTGAAAATACTTAAGAAAATACAAATACTCCTCTTTGGCTATAGTGAGCAGTAAAACAACGAGGAATGACTATTGCCCATTAAAAATTTTATGACGATTGGACAACCCTCTGCGAACTTTATGACGCATTTTCCAACGGAATTGTTTTTCTGTCAAATTGCTCTATTTTCCATCTAAAACAAATACGGGAAAATGGCAACGGAAATTTGTCTTATTTTTATTTTATCTGTGTCTGAATGGTCAAAGTTCTACGTGTGCAATTATCTTTGTTTTCTACAATCTGATCTTACTGTGTCATGAAAAGCCTGGAGAAGTGTTCTTCATAGTGTTATAATGCATTAGGGAAAATAGACTGATAGTGACAAAAGTTCAGTAAATTTAAAATTTTAATAATTTACCTTTCGATTTTAAACAGGTTTTGTTTAATATATATTGTTGTTAAATCATATCAATCAGTAAAAAAGATAATTAACTAAACAATTTATGTGAAATGAAATATTTTTTAGAAAAATACATTTTTCAAAACTCGTTTTGATATTTAGAGTTTTTTTTTTTAATATCGTACCATTGCTATTGTTTATCGTTATTAATTTTCTCAACTGATGTTAGTATCGTTTCGGCATCAAAATACTTTTTGTCAGAGGAAAATGAAGAAAATTGAAGCAGTAGTAACTAGATCAAATGCCGTTCTTCTTCTAGTAAATATGCAACCCACTTTTTAGTTATTTAAGCTCCTTTTATATAGTCTGTTTCTAAATGGCGGGAAATTTCGGTTTAATTAAGCATACTGCAGATCTATAGTCTATCCTTAAATGGCGCGAAGTAATAAATGCTCAATAAATATGCAATACGCATACCGGGGTATCAAGAACAATTTAAACACCATCCCTTAAAACCTATTATGTTCACATTAAAGGATCCAAATAATGAGCATTCTTTAGGTAGGTCCACCCTGGATTTATTGCAGGCTATTGTTATATTTGAGGATTTACCATTGTTTTTGTGAAAACTCCATAGCCAGGAGCGTGTATTGGGGAAGCTTTTAAATTAAAAATCTAAATGCCTATTCTCCTAAAATTGTATTGTATTATATTCGTAGGTATTTATAACATTTGAATACATTTAAAAAATCGTATTAACTAATAAATAACTATTTTACATAATATAATTACAAAACTAAGATATAATATAGAATCCTACGAACAAAGCATTTTCAAAAATCGAATATTACTTTGTCGTTAAGGCTTAATCATAGTCCGATTCGAAAGATGATTTTTATTAACATCACTTATAATAACCGTGCATTGTTAACACTCAAATCTGCATTCTTACTTTTAATAATCGTAGAATCGTAAAGGTTAAGAAATATTTTTTTTTTTCATTTATTGTACCGGGTGTTCCACCTAAGGAGGTAATCGGCTATATCTCAGAAAGTAATAACACTAGGACTTTGGGAAAAATATATATCGATAAAAGCGGCCAAGAGAAATTGCCGTAAATTATTTTCAAGTTCGAAAAGTGACCGCTAGAGGGCGTAAGAGAACTTTCAAAATAGAAATGCCGATTTTCTCTTGATTTTTCTTAATAAAAATATGCTAAAAATATAAGCATTGTATTCTTCATAAAATTATGCAACTTAATGTTAGGAATCGTTTTTTTCTATTTTCATTAATAAAGTGGTGGGGAAGGTCAAACTTTTTTTCTTTCAAACGCTGATATCTCTGCTTTGGATAAACCGATTTTATTTAACTTGGTCTTGAAAAAAGGCCCTTCTTTTCCTCTACACGTGGATCTATTAACTATACCATATTGATTCTGATGGTGGCCACTAGATGGCGTTTTTCCGAAATTCCTCAAGGAATAAGGATTTTCTCAAAAAAATCAAATGGTATGATATGACTTTTTCATCATATTTTATTTTAGGCTTATAAAGGCTATTAAATAGTGGAATAAAAAATCCAGGTCCGTATTTAAAATAAAAAAGTTGATGATGGTCGCTCGAATCCCAAACGTCGGATTAAAAAACTAACCCCATCAGCTTGTAGTGGAGGAAAAGTTACTATAAGGAACTGAAAATTGCAACGTGATATATTTTGTTAAACTAGAGAAATTAGGGATAATATTAATTATTAAGTATGGAAAAATAGGCCATTTTTTAAAACACTAATTAACGAATTTAATCTCTGGTTTAACAAAAGATATCACGTTGCGGTTTTCAGTTGAGGAGACCTCATCATCGTTAATATTTCTTTTAAAAAAACTTGATAAATTACTTTGTTTCATTTTAAAAAATTACGAGACCAGCCGTGGTCGTTTGAGCATAAAAATACAAAACGCAGCACGCCGTCGCCACCGCAGCGCCCTTACTGACTCACTGACCTGACAGTCGACGTATCTTTCGTTTTACAGGGTTGGCAGTGTTGCCGCATACCGGCCATACCGCATAAAATTATATTATATTACCCTTTCATATTTTTTATTTATGACATAAATGAAAAATACAAAAGGGTATAAATTATGCATTCAGGCCATGCTCAGGCGAGACTATGGGGGGGGGATATATCCCCCTTATCCCCCCGTAAGTACACCACTGTAAAGGCATAATAACCACACAATTAGCAACAGGTAACCAGGATTAGGTAAAAAAAAAGGAATAAAATAAATAGAGCAGAAACGGAATAAGTACCTATAAACTTGAATTTAATGTCGATACTTGTACTAATTCTCCACCAGTTTAAAAATTCAGGCCTATTTAAATCTGTTCAAGCCGATGAATCTTTCACGCCCATGAAAAAGACGGTTTTGATTGATTTATTATTTCGACGAGACGTTTTTTGATAAAGCTCAGATAACCCCAATAGCTTTAGTTTATGCTCCATAAACTTCAAACCAAGCAGAACCTGATATGAGCATATCAGATGCAAGCAGAACATTTTTCCTTTTTTTTATTTTCAGTCAGCTGAAAGGCATACCAGTCAATCACACAGTAAATTTTGTTTATTTTTTAAACAACATTTTTACAATTATTATAATGCAACATCCGAAAAACGGCTGGAAATATTTTGATAAAATTTTAAGTAGCCATAGGGAGTTTGGAAGACAAATTTTAAAACATTTTTATTATTTACCCTTATCCAGATTTGATCTGAGTGGTGACTAATTTGAAATGTCAAATGGAAAGGTGTTTATTTTCTGCGATTCGTTAATCCGTCAACAACTATGTAAGTTAGCAGAAAATTGTTATATTTACTTTACTGGTTGCTTAGTTACGATTTTTTTTTCAACTAGAAGACCTATGGAGTAGGAGGGAATCACATAAGGCAAAGACACGGGTAGTAATTCTATCGTTTTAATATTATAATTGAGGCACTTAATTCCAAAACTGCTTTACTCCATAAAAGAAAATAAATGAGCTTTTTTTTAAATGACGTTTATCTATATCTAAAATATAGTTTATCAAAACCTCTTAGATTGTAATCAATTGTAATGCGCTAAGTTTTGTACATTATCAAAACTGCTTTAGAATATTTTGCCGCCCAAACTGCTTAAATGCATAAACTAAATTCAAAGGCATTTTATGAAATGCTAAACTACCAGAAGAAAACGTAATTAAATTTTAAAGTTTTGATTTTCAAAATAATATGGCACTTCCTCGAATTCCTGACCA